>VMDR010008179.1:25838-37702 GCA_007922815.1 Macrotus californicus | reverse complement strand
AAAAAAAAAAAAAAAAACAAACTAAGCCATCCACCAAAACAGGAACAGTATCATAGATATGGAGATCATTTAGAAGGTTATCAGCTGGGAGGGGGAAGGGGAGAATGGAGGAAAAGGTACAGGGAATAAGAAGCATAAACGGTAGGTACAAAATAGATAGGGGGATGTTAGGAAGAGTATAGGAAATGGAGAAGCCAAAGAACTTACACATGTGACCCATGAACATGAACTAAGGGGGGGGGATTGCTGGAGGGAGGGAGTACCAGGTGGAGGGGGGCAATGGGGGCAAATTGGGACAACTGTAATAGTATGATCAATAAAATATAAAGAAAATGTGAAATTAAAAATAAAAATAAAACCTTCCTCCAGTGATTCCAACATGCAGCCTGGATTAAAAGTCACTGACTGTGTTCCGTTTTCCCATTACAGATAAGCTCACTGAGTCCCAGAAGTAGAATAAGGCCACATGGCTCAGTTAGGTGGCATATAAGGATTCAAACTCATGCTTCACAAATCTGTCAATGGTTTTAGGAAGAGGGGAGCATAGTCAGGGAGAAAAAAGGAGAGGACCAATTTAGAATGTTTGTGGGAATGCTTGTAAAGTCACTGTAATTCTAAATAGTTTCTGTGGTTCATCTAAAAGTTGTGATTACCTCATTTCAAAACGTTCCCTGGTTAGTGGAGGGCATGGCATGCAGAATCTCAGACACCAGCACTGGTCAACCGCTGTCCTCCAAAGCCATGCCCTCCCTCAGGAGTGGTATTCACCCTGACACACAGAATCTAAGTGTAAAAGGACAGAGCTCACTGAGAATGCTGGACTTCCGACCTTGGTGTTCTTAGGGCTGAAGAACTGTGGATGGAAACAGGACATCTATGCTCAGGACCCTGAAGAGACACATTAGACACATTTATAGGAACCAATGGACAAAAGCCAAGCATTATAGCACATTTTAAATTATGCTGGCAACAGATTAGTTTATAAACCTTTCAGTGCTTCTAAATCACCTGAGGGAATTTGTAAACATGAGGATCACAGGGACCAATCTTTAGCAATTCTATTTCGGAAGAATCAGACCATGGGAATCTGTACTTTTAAAAAGTCCCGTGACTCTCCCCTCCCCACTCCCACACCTACTCATCCCTTTATACACAGGCCAAAGACCTTAGCAATGGGTGGTAGGGATCCATCAGAATTTAACTGCAAAATACAACCACACTATCACCACCACCACACTGCCTCTCTATCCTTCTGTTTCCTCACTGCATGTTTAAACCATCAGCAATCTTGTCAATTCCACTAGCACCAGGTAGCCAGAATCCCCCAGTTCTCACCACCTCCACCGGTGCTACCATGTTGGTTCAAGGTGCCATCGCCTTCATCTTGGACCAGTGCAACAGCCTGCTAGCTGATCCCCTT
Organism: Macrotus californicus; assembly: GCA_007922815.1. Taxonomy (NCBI): domain Eukaryota; kingdom Metazoa; phylum Chordata; class Mammalia; order Chiroptera; family Phyllostomidae; genus Macrotus; species Macrotus californicus. The sequence continues at coordinate 36,282 of VMDR010008179.1, read as the reverse complement.
CCTTCACTCTCATCCCTGCCATCTGTTCTCCATGTAGATGCCTATTGGGAACCAACCTGTGTGCGATGTGAACTAGTGACTCAGCTCTGGTTCTGAATGCAGATGACACGTGTGGCGTGCAGGGAACATCCATGAATAGGTCTCCCGTGGGGAATCAGGCTTGCATTGCTCCAAGGCCGCTTTTAAACTTGCTCTTGCAGAAACTCCCTCACCTGGGATGGAGACAGCAGAAGTTTACTGTGACTTGTCATAGACTTCCCAAGCACAAATGTAAACAGCTCAGCCTTCTCCCCTTTACATTTGTAAATGACCTTTCGCTTTGAAGTAATTGGCAACATTCTTTCCTTTGTTATCAGTAAAAGGTATCCACCCAAATCGAACCTATGCATAGTTAATGAGACCCATTCTGGATGTAATGTACCTAGAGTGTCAATAAAAGCCTATGCAGGTGAGGGGCTGCGCAAGCTGGCCCTCTCTCTGGGAGAGTGGCCAGGCCCATCCTCTCTCTTATTGAGAGAGCGCTCAAGCTAGAGAGTGGCTCGCCGTCCCTTTTCTCCACCAGATTTCTTTAGTCTGCGGATTTCTTTAGTCTGCGTGAGCTTGTTTGTCACTTGTCCGGAGACATAGGACAAGCATTCCACAACAAACAATCCTGCCGGACGGGATCGCGAGAGATACCCCAATTTTTCCAAACAGATTTATTGAGGTGTATGTTATGTCAGTCAATCCCATCCAGTTTGAATTGTAAATGTACAACTCAATTGTTTTTAGCAGATTTGTAGAGTTGTACAACTTTCACCCCAATCTAGTTTTAGAGCATTTCCGTCTCCTTCCCAAACAGAACTGACCCGTTTTGTAGTCGGTCTCAGCTCTCACCCTGAGCCAGAGGCAACGTGGATCTGTTTTCTGTCTCTATAGATTTGTCTTTTCTGGAAATTTCACACAAATGGAATCGTCGTATATGTGGCTGCTTATGTCTAACTTCTTTCCTTGGTAAAACGTTTTCAAGATTCTGTCATCTTGTAGCATGTATCCATAGTTTGTTTCTTGTTATTGTTCAATCGTATTCGATTGCATGGATACAAAATTTTGATTGTCTTTTCACTAGTTGGTGAACATATTGATTATTTCCAGTTTTGGACTATTATAAAAAATAGCACTAAGAAAATTTGCATACAAGTCTTTGGATGGACACATTTTCATTTCTCATGGGTACATACCTAGGAATAACATTGCTGGGTAATATGGTAAGTACATGATTAACTTTTTTGTGAAACTGCCAAAATATTTTCCAAAGTGGCTGTACTACTCTATGTTCCCACCAGCCATGTGTGAGGATTCCAGTTTCTCCACATATTTGCCAATACTTGTCAATGTCAGTCTTTTTGAAAGTTCTAGTAGGTGTGTAATGGTGTCTCATTCTGGTTTTAACTTACATTTCTCAAATGACATAATATTCAGCATCTTATCATGTGCTTCCTAGTTATTTAAATAGCACCTTTTTTGGTGAAATGTCTATTCAAATCCTTTGCTCATTTAAAAATTGGATAGCTTGCCTTATTGATTTATTAGTTCTAATAATTTGGGTTTGTTTGTTTGTTTGTTTTGGGCAGATTCCTTAGGATTTTCTGCATATAGAATCAAGTCACTTGTAAATAAAGACCATTTTGCTTCATTTTTTCCAATCTAGATGTGTTCTATTTCTTTTTGTTGTCTCATTGCAGCAACTAGACCCTCTAGTCCAGCATTAAGTAGGAGTGGTGAGAGGGGACACCTTCCCTTTTTCCCATTCCTGATCTCAGGACTAAATCCGTGTTTCATGGTAACTGTGTAGTTAACGGTAGGTTTTTGACAGGTACTCTTCTTCAGATTGAGGAAGTTCCCTTCTTTTCCTCTTCTGTTGAAAGCTTTTTATCTTGAATGCGTGTTGCATTTTGTCAAATTTATTTTCTAAACCAAGTCTTAGAGATTTAGTACGTTTAATACTGGACGTAGGCCATGCACAGAGCTGGAAGAAGGAGGTCTGCAAGGCCGCCGCTGAAGACTCAGAGGAAAAGTCCCTAAGGACATGGTGCTAGATTTAGACCGCCAAAATTTCATTAAGGATTTTTGCATCTATGTTCACGTGGAGATGTGTCTTTAGTTTTCTTTCCTTGTGATGTCTCTCTGGCTTTGTTATTAGGATAATACGAGACTCAGAATGAATTGGAAAGTGTTCTTTCATCCTCAGTTTTCCGAGAGATATGTAGGATGGTGTAAATGTTTCTTTAAATATTGAATGGAATTATCTAGGTGAACTTTGAAAAGCCTATTTCAGATTCTCTCTCTCTCTCTCTCTCTCTCTCTCTCTGGCGTAAAATCCTGTTGCTTTCTATCCCAATTAGATTAAGATCAAAACTTTTCACCTGGCTTACAAAACCCTACCTGGTCTCCCCTGTCTCCTGCATCAAACTCATCTCTTTCCTACCCCACCTTCTTCCACTCTTGTTTGTCCCTCAAACGTATTGAGCTTGCTCTGACTGTGCTCAATTCATTCTCATTTTTGGGCATTTCATTAACTGCTCTCTGCCTGAAATGCACCTTTCCCGGGATCATTCCATCATTTGTTTTGGGATCTCAGCCTGACCCTCACCTCCTTAGAGAGGTCATTCTAAAGAAGAGGCCAGAGCAGAGGATCTATTTCATCACTCTCTTAAACACCATCCTATTTTAATTCCCTGCATAACACTTAACCACACCTGGAGTTTGTTTTACTTATTTATTAACTATCTCTTCTCAGTTGAATATAAGCTCCTTAAGAGTAGAAGCCTCATGTTGTTTTGTTTTTGCCAATATCTTCTTCCCACTGCCAGTAACAGTGCTCACATATAGTAGGAGATCAATAAATATTGACTGAATAAATGAACATCAGTGACAACAATCATAACTGCCATTGGGGAGCAGGCACTGATTTAAGTATTTACAAATATAATTTAATTTACTTCTCTATACTAACCCTAAGTGCAGATATTTCCTCCTACTAACTGAGAAGGAAATGAAACTTAGAGAGGCTATACATCGTGTTTATGGCCACACAGCTGTTAGAGCTAGGGTGCACCCCAAGTTTGTCTGATGTCAGAGCCTGAGCTAATCTCTACCTGGTCATGCATCCTCTTTGTTTACAGGCTGGAAAAGCTGATCCACCAGATTAGAGGTAGTGACCTCAGGCTGACTAGTCTTTGTGAATGCCCAGGTGAGGCCCCTTGAGCAATGATCTGGGTGGCCCTGAGGAGCTGCTGCAAAGGCCCCCCGCACCCCTCATTGCCTCAGTGAGTAACGGACATCCTTGGCTCATGCTGAGCTTTCACATCCTCTTTTCGAAAATGGATTTACTCCCTTAAACACAGTTGGCTTCATCTTTTACATAATGCAAATTCTTACTCCTGTCTTTTGTGAAACCAGTCGGTATCCTCGTGATCTCCAGGTGCCTGTGAGCTAAAGTGCTGGCTGTCTCAGCAGCCCAGCCACAAAAGCTAATAATAACGACGAATCACTTGAGACCTTCCTCTGCTCCAAGCACCGCAACCTATGTCATCCCCGCAACAGCCCAGAAGGTAGCTCTGGTTATTGGCCCATTTTATGGGTTAGAATTCTGGGGCTCAATGAGGTTAAATTACACACCCCAAATCACACAACCAATCCATGGTAGGGCTGGCACAGGATATAAACCTAGATCTGTCTAGACTCCCACTGCCTATTGTGTTGTGATTGTTCAAGGCTGGGCAGGTCCGTGGTATTTGCTCAGACAGAATAATATTCACTGAGCCATTGGGATGTCTGACATGCCCTTATTCATGAGTGGGTGAGCCATGCATGCTGCAAGCTGTGTGTTTCCCTGCATGTCTATGTGTGGCACACGTTGTGGCCCTTGCTCCCCAGCGTGCACCCATCATGGCACCAGTCCCCTTACATGTGTCTCTAGTGAGAAGCCCCTACTTGTTTTAAGTACTAGAGGTGAACAAAGCTGGCAAGATACCAGAAATTATGTAATATAACATTATTCTGCACGTGCGAGCCCATTTCATGTTATGGGAACAGTTTATCGGACCCAGCTTCAAGGCTGTGAAAACACTACTTATCAGGCTCCTCCAAGGCTATGGGAGCATTGCTTCCCTTAGCTACCCAGACACCTGGGTGAGGAAGTCAGACTGCCTCCACTTACCCTACACCTATGCACGTCTATGTTATTAAGTGCAGTGCCTGGTTGAGAATCATGAGTTGTGTTGTTTACTATTACTTTATACAACAGGTGGAGAGAAAGATAACAGTGATCTTGATATTGATATAGTCCTGGGTCTGTCACACCTGATGCATCCTGTCCTTCCCACTACACAAACTGGTGTAGGCCTTTCCTTTCCTCGTTTCTGTCTGTGGCACCTGAAAATGTTCTGATGAACACTGAACACAGCTAGATGTCACTTGCGGGTGAAAGAATTCCAGGGGACAGGCTATATTCTCCAAAGGCATACCAGCAGCTCAATTGTCAGAAGGCAAAATTAGAGAGGATCAGAAATCAGGCCACCTGACTCCAGTTCCAACCCCCTAGCTTTTTCAGGAAGATAATTACCAGGCCTCCTCACACATGACCAGGATATTGCTTAACTAGAAGGGGGCACGGGCCTGGAGGATCATCTGAAATCCTCAGGCAGAGCCATCTCATCTGGGTCTTCCAGTGGGGAAGAGCAGACCCTGAAGTCAGGAAAGGAGACTGATAAAAGGCAGGCCCCAGAGATATGTTTGGCCTTTGCTCAACCCCATCAAGAAGGAGTGTCTTCATGGGGCTCTGTGTCCTGTGGCTCTCCCTACTCTATTTATTCCTCCAGTGAAAATTTAGGACTCTACTCAGGGTAAGGAAGGGAGTTCAGATTGAAGGGTTTGTGCTGATGGGAGCTGGCCACAGTGCTGGCTCTGGGGTGGGTGGGGGTGAGGATGTGATTGCTCTTCAGCTTCGCTCTCCATGTGCCTTCCCCTGCATCACGTGGCCTGCATCTCCTGTGCCCACATCCCTCTCTGCATAAAGTCTCTTCTCAGGAGAGGATCAGATATGAGTGAATTTGAGATACTGCATGCTCTTCTCTAGGAAAATTTGGGAGCTAGATGTAAGGAAGAATGCTGTACCCCAATAAAAAGTTCAAGGAATAGTGAATGTAGCAGGTCTTTCTCAGTGGGAGTGCAGATAGGGGAAGCACCCTTCCAGAATCCCCCGCTTTTATATGTAAGGATATTCCTGGATGTGGGGGTCCTTATACCCTTCCTGGAAGTCTAAGTGCATGATCACAGGGGACCTTGGAGACTCTGTCCTCATTGATGTCACTAATGCTAGTGGACTGATTTTGCCTACTGCTGTGGTTTAAGTTACTTGAGATGAGAATTTGACTACAAGTCATTCATTTAGGAAGTCAACTCATGAACTCTGAAAATGGGGGTTGGAAAGTGAAACAGAAAAGATCAAAACAGATATGGAGTGTTTTATCAAGTCAGTTATCCCTGCGGCCACCTGGGACTCAGTTCCCCTGAGAGCTCTGGATGAATGACAGTAATTGCCTCTTTGAGTGGCTTGGAAAGGGGTTGGGCCCCATGTGTGGATCGGTGCAGAGTGGGAGAGGACAAGGAGCCAACAGAACATTTTTGGTACTTGAGATGTAAGTGAAATTAGTTCAGTGGTGGCAGGAGCTCAGAGGGTGTAGGGAGAGGCGATCCTGACAAGTTGGTATGGAGGCGTTAGTCCAATCTTACAGAGCACATTGAACTTCTCAACAGAACCTGGGATAGGAGCTGGATTCTTTTTTTTTTTTTTACTTAATCTTTAATGACAGAGAGGCCTCAGCTGACACCCATGTGGTAGATAAACAGGAGCAGCTGAGAGACCTCAGTCCTAGGCCTGGCTCATGGCCCCAAGAAATGTCCACATCCTAATCTCCAGAACTTATGAATGTTACTTTATATGGCAAAAGGGACTTTGCTGATGTGATTAAATAAAGGATATTGAGATAGACATTATCCTGGAGTATTTGGTGGGCTCACAGTAGTTAGAAATGTCTTTATAAGAGGAAGACACAAGGATCAGAGTCAGAGAAAAGAAGGTGATCTGACCATGAAACCACAGTTGAAGTGATGTGGGCAGAAGCCAAGGAGTGCCAGCAGCTTGGAGAAGCTGGAAGAGGAAAGAAATGAATTCTCTCTGGAGCTTCTAGAAGGAACCAGCTCTGCTGACAACTGGATTTTAGCCCAATAACACTCATTTCAGACTTCTGACTCAAAGAACTGTGCAAGAATACATTTGTGTTGTTTTAAGCCACCAAGATTGTGGTAATTTGTTATGGTAGCAATAAGAAACTAATATCCCTGCTGTGTCTCAAGTTCCTCATCTATAAAGGGAAGCCTCAGTCGAACTTAGGTGAGCTCCAAGGCCCCATCTAACTCTCTCGTATTTGCGCTCTTCAATTAACATCCTGGCTTTCTTTTGGGCTACATAGAATATGTATCTATGTCTTTCTTCAGACAATAAGAATTCAAGGTCCAGTGAGACATGACAAGGACACACTGCTATGGCAAAGGTGAACTAGAACCCAGTCACTTGTATTTTCATTCAATTAAGAAGTCATAGAAGAGGTCTTTCATACTTATATTTTGTTTGTATATAGAACAATTTGATCCTATATCAATGGTGTTGGCAATATGAGAGGAGAGCTCAAGGTCAAACTCAGAAAAAACTTGAAAGTCAAAGTCACAGTAATGAGCAACAGCTCATGGTGATGCATAAGAACCAATTTTCAAGTTTATAAACAGCTACAAAGTCTTGCAGTCTCATGAGGACTGATGGTAATGCCAGTGAGGATTACTATTTTGGAGTAAAATTAACATCAGGACATTATTTTCACCTATTAAGGGGCTTTTTATCAGATCTTAATGTGCATTTCTCCCCAATGAGTATTTGTAAATTTTAGTATCCATCCGAGAGAGGGGAGAGGATAGATCACAGAGAAAAGAGAACAAAAATGCCAACCTTACATATGGGTTCACTGGAGAACTGGGTTCTAAAAGCCTGCAGAGTGCTTACAAGGACATTGAGTATTTTTAATAAAGTGAATGTTGTTAATTCACTCCTCCTTTCATTAAGTCAACACATATTTATTAAACATCTACTTTATACCAGACACTGTTCTAGGCATTTGCAATATATCAATGAACACAAGAGGCAAAAGCCCTTGTGTATGGATTACACATACTTAACACATTTGATGGAGGGTGGCATTATGGACAGGTCACTTGCATATATTGTAACCCATGGCAGGCAGAAATGCTGATGGCTATAGAACTGAGGGACTGCCCCACGGCCTATTCATGGGGACTGAGTCACTTTGTCAGTTGGAGCCTTAGGCAGCCATTCCTCCTTCCCACCTACCCAGACACATCTCTTTTCCATGGAAGTGCATGTGGCCCAGCAGAAAGGGATGGGGGCTGAGGAACCCAATTTTGTGGTTTCACTTCTGGCTTAGCCACCCCCAGCTGTGGGACTGTGGGAAAGTTGCCTTCAACCTCTCTAAGCCTCAGTTTCCTCAGCTGCAAAATGGAGACGATAATAATTACTCTGTATTGCCATTGTGAGTATTAAAGAACGGAAAGTGCCTGGCCCAGACTAGCTTTGATTCTATTAGCTGTTCTCACTGCTCGGTGTGGTCTGGATGAGCCCTGGTGCAAATAGTTCCTCAGGGATTTAAGTAGGCATGGACATAGCAGTAAGGAGGAATGTCAGAACTGAGGGAGCCATGCCCATCTGTGTATGGTAATGAGGCAGCAGGCACTGGGCAATGGGCACAACTGGGAAAGAGCAAGGTATCATTCATTCACTCATTCACCTATTCATCCATTGAACAAATGTCCACCAAGCCCTCCTGTGTATATATGCACTGTGTTGGGTCCCAGAAAGCCTGAGAAGGGAGACGGGTGCAGTCAGGTGAAAGAGGCAGGCATGTAGCAATTACAACACAGTGCCACATATGCTCTGATAGAGGCGTGTGCTGCTAGGCTTCTGGAAAAGGAGGGAAGCCCACCTCCCAGCCTGCACATGGGGAAGGTGTCAGAAAAGGTTGCCCATACCATGTCACCACTGAACTAAAGGCATTAGTGAGGCTTTCTGGCCAGGGGGAATGCACGGGTACAGGCAGAGTGTTGAGAGCACTTGGTGATTTGGGGGAACCAGGACGTGAGTGTGGCTGGAGCTTAGGGACCAAAACAGGAGATAGTATAAAGGTGCAGAGACCCCCAGAGGCCATAACATGGAGGACTTTGGATGTCAGGCGAATGAGCTTGTAAACATTAGCCTGAGTTAGTGAGGAGACATTGATGGATTTTTAGCCAGGGAAAGACATGAGAAAACTTGTGTTTTAGCACTGATGCTCTGACTGTGTTGCAGAGCATGAGTAGGGCAGGAGAACTATAGTAGAAGCAGACCGAAACATTAGGAGGCTCTTGCCCAATTTTGGTGAGTATGAGGATGGCCTGACTTCAGGGAAATGATAGTGGGGCTGGACTGGTGGTTCTCCCTATAGCTGCATGTAGGACCACCTGGACAAATTTTTAAAAAAATATATTGACGTCCAGGCCCCATCCCAGATTAATTAATTCAGAATGTCTTGGGAGGGCTTGGGCATACGTTTTAAAAAGCTGCCCAGGTGACTCTAACATGCAGTCAAGGTGGAGGACCACTGAGTTAGTGAGACAGGAAAGAGGAAATATCTTTGATGGACTTGCTCAGGTTGACCTGGGAGTGTTTATTAAAAGTGCAGGTTCCCTCACCCCATCACTGAAGTAGTGAATCTGAATGTCTGAAGCCCTGGTCTGGGGATCCACATCCACAAAGCAGTGATTCTTAAGCTTCTTAAGACTACAAAACCACTGTTCTACAGGCAACACTAGGGAGGTAACCAGCAGAACCTGGCAGGAGCAGAACTGGAGGTACTACTCTACCCACCAGACTCCAGGAGGATATAGGAGAAGGGATGCTGGAGTCCCCCAGACAGTGATGGAAGGTCAAGCGGCTCTGTCTGGCCCAGTCAGGAGTTTCCATGACATGCCTGGTTTTGCACATTGTATTAGTGTGCTAGGTTTGCCATAAGAAAGTACCATGGACTAGGTGGCTTAAACAACAAATTTATTTTCTCTCAGTTCTGGAAGCTTGAAGTCTAAGATCAGAGTGTCAGCAGGGTTAGCATCTTCCGCGGTCTCTCTCAGATGGCCGCCTTCTCCCTGCATATTTACATCATTTTTCCTCTGTGTGTCTGAATCCTAATCTTCTGTTCTCATAAGAACATCATACATAATGGATTAGGGCCCACTATAGTGACCTCATTTTAACTTAATGACCTCTTTAAAGAACCATCTTCAAACACAGTCACATTCTGAGGTACTGGAGATTAGGTCTTCAACATATGCATTTTGGGGGACACAGTTCAGTTCCTAATATGCATCTTAGAGCTGGGAAGGGAGAGTAAGGCAGATAGGCACCAACACCCACAAGAAAGGAGAGCACATGAATAGAACATTTTTATCAAGGGTGAGAGGGCACAGGTCTGACCTATGACCAGAGGGTTTTTAAATCAGACCTGAGAAAGCCTCCGACAGGAAGGGGCAGAACACGGGACACCTTGTTCAGGAACTGACTCAACTCAAGAGGAAGATGAGTAAAAGGAACAAAAGTTATGATAGAAACTAGAAAAATATCATGGAGGAGAGAAAAGAAGGAATTGTGTTTATGGTTGAATGCAACAAGTTTTTTGAATCAAATATTTTGTGTTAAGACTCCAAATTGCTTCCAGGAAACTTTTTTTGTTTTTAATATATTTTATTGATTATGCTATTATAGTTGTCCCATTTTTCCTGCCACTCTGGCTTAGTTCATGTCCATGGGTCATACATTTAAGTTCTTTAGCTTCTATATTTCCTATGCTATTCTTAATGTCCTCCTGTCTATTTTCTACCTACCATTTATGCTTCTTATTCCTTGTATCTTTTCCCCCATTCCCCCACTCCCTTCCCCACTGATAACCCTCCATGAGATCTCCATTTCTGTGATTCTGTTCCTGTTCTAGTTGTTTGCTTAGTTTGTTTTTGGGTTTTTTTTTCCTCAGGTTTACTTGTTGATAATTGTGAGTTTGTTGTCATTTTACTGTTTATATTTTTGATCATCTTCTTTTTCTTAGATAAATCCCTTTAAAATTTCATGTAATAAGAGCTTGGTGATGATGAACTCCTTTAACTTGTCCTTATCTGGGAAGCACTTTATCTGCCCTTCCATTCTAAATGATAGCTTTGCTGGATAGAGTAATCTTGGATGTAGGTCCTTGCCTTTCATGACTTGGAATACTTCTTTCCAGCCCCTTCTTGCCTGTAAGGTTTCTTCTGA
>VMDR010008179.1:0-25738 GCA_007922815.1 Macrotus californicus | reverse complement strand
CTTATGGGAACTCATTCATAGGTTACTGTCTCCTTTTCTCTTGCTGCTGTTAAGATTCACTTCCAGGAGACTTTCTAGCTAAGTGTCTGGGTATGTGTGAATGAATCCTGGTACGAAGGCTGGGGAATGGCTGGGTGATCTCTGGGCTTCATTTCAATCCTCCAGTTTCATCAATTTCAAGTTTCTCCTTGGACAAATAACATTTTCATATCTCCCAAACTGAATTTCTGTTTCAGAAACTAGCTTTTGTTTCCTTTCAATCTAAAGCAACAATGAAATATTTCCTACCCTTTGAAAGATGCAGTATTGCTCATATCTTTATTAAACAAAATGATACAAGAAAAGAAAACTGTTCCTTGGGTAAAGACTGGTAGAGATGCACCTAGCTGACTTTTAAGGAACATTGTGTCCTCTTGTGTTCATGAACTTTAGGTACAATAAAACCTCTTAAAATATCTTTTTAGAAAATTACCTGACATCATCTGTTGAAGGTGTTGTTGAGAATGAAATGAGCAGTAAAGAATTTTTTGTAAGGGAAATGTTTAAAACAATTGAAATGTTCACCCATTAGGAAAATGGTTAAATAAATTATTCTTTACTCATATGATAGAATGCCTTCCACTTTTAAAAGTGTGGAGTAGATTTATATGCATATAAAGTTACAGAACAGTGTGAGTTACAGAGTAGGGTGATCTCATTTTAGTTAAAAATTAAATATATGAGTTTATGTATATGTGTATGTATGTTTAGAATCCCCAAAATGGTCTCAAAGGGTATATTCACTGCAGTGAATAATATGGTGGCCTTCCCAGCATCCATTCCAACCATACCCCAATTTTAGAGTTGCTATTTACTTGGGTTAGGTGGAATTGACCCCATGCCCAGCTTCAGAGGTTGATCCTGTTCATGGAGCCTACTAGGATAATCCCATCCTTCTGCCACAGAGATTGGTTCAGGAATGGACACTGACCCAATCAATACTTGGCATTCCCCAGGCCTCAATGATGGCTTCATAAATAAGCACACGTCACCCTGACAGGTATGGCTTAGTGGGTTGAGTGTTGTCCTGTGGACCTAAAGTTCACCAGTTCGATTCCCAGTCAGGACATATGCCTGGGTTGTGGGCCAGGTCCCTGGTTGGGGGTGTGCGAGAGATAGACTTTTGATGTTTCCATTGTACGTCAATGTTTCTCTCCTTTTCTTTCTCCCTCCCTTCCCCTTTCTCTAAATAAATCAATAAAATCTTAAAAAAAAATAAATAAGTACATGGCCAACTTTGGTTTAATCAGAATAAAGTAAAGAGAGAAAGTCTCTCTCTTCCTCCCTTTTTTTCCTTCCTTTCCTTCCTTATTCCTCTTCTCTGGTGAAGCATGTGGACCTGTTGGTAGTATCTTGCAATCATGAAGTAAGTCAGGCTTAGGAATGAAGCTGGTATCTTGGAAGGCAAAGCAACAAAATAGAAAGAAACTGAGACCTCTGACCAAGATGGAGGCATATGTAGACACTCTGCCTCCTCACACAGCCATGAGAAGTGTCACAACTTACCTCAAAACAATACACAATCAGAACTGCCAGAAAATCGAACTTTATGGAAATATGACAACTAAGGATTTAGAGAAGAAATATTCATCCAGACAGGTAGGAGGGGCAGAGACAGGAAGCTGGGGTGGAGAGGATGTGGTGTGGCAGCAATGAGGTGGTGGCTGGTGGAATGGGCAGTCCCACATTCACATGTGGCAGATAAAAATCTGGAGGGACACCTGGGGAGTGAGCTATCCCAGCCCCAGGCTAGACCATGAGCCAAGGAAAATGAAGCCTCATAACTAGTGGCTGTAAATACTAGTGGGGGTTGGGGTGGTAAAATAAACTACCAGTCTCTCAGGAGAGTCTGGTTTAGAGGACACACCCGACCCTAGAATATATGCAAACCTACCCACTCTGGGATGCAGCACCAGGGCAATAGCTAGTAGGGTGCCAGTTGCATATGGGAAGTGGAGGAAGTGACTGGAAATTAATAGGATGAGAGCTGAGCAGGAGGTATTGTTCCCTCTCCTTCTCCCCCCCCCCACATACAGTGCCATAAAACTTTGAAGCAGGTTGTCTCACCCTGGTAAATACCTAAGGCTCTGCCCCATACAATGTAACAGGTGCACCAAGACAGGGAGTCAAATCAGCTCTACCTATTACACAGAAACAAACACAGGGAGGCTGACAAATTGAGGAGACAACGAAATATGGCCCAAATGAAAGAATAGATCAAAACTCCAGAAAAAGTACTAAGTGAATTGGAGATAGCCAACTTATCAGATGCAGAGTTCAAAACACTGGTGATAAGGATGCTTAGAGATCTCATTGAATATGGCAAATGCATAAGGGAAGAAATGAAGGCTACACTCAGTGAAATAAAGAAAAATCCACAGGGAACCAACAGTCAAGGGGAGGTAGCTGGGGTTCAAATCAATGATTTGAAACATAAGGAAGAAATAAATAGTCAACCAGTACAGAATGAAGAAACATGAGTTCAAAAAAAATCAGGAGAGAATAAGGAGACTCTGGGACACCTCCAAACATGCCAACAACTGAATCATAGGGGTGCCAGATTCAGAAGACGATGAACAAGACATTGAAAACTTATTTGAAAAAATAATGAAAGTGCCCTGCCTGGCATGGCTCAATGGATTGAGTGTCGGCTTGTGAACCAAAATGTTGCCAGTTTGATTCCCAGTCAGGGAACATGCCTGGGTTGCAGGTCAGGTCCCCGGTTGGGGGTGTCCGAGAGGCAGCTGAATGATGTTTCCCTTGCACATTGATGTCTCTTTCCCTCTCTGCCTCCCTCCCTTCCCCTTTCTTTAAAAATAAATTTAAAAAAATTTTTTTAAGTTGAAATGCCAAATATTTAAAAAATAATGAGGGGAAGGGGACAGTGTGGGGAAGGGTTTTCAGGAACCACTATAAAGGACACATGGATATAACCAAGGTGGAGGGTGGGAGCAAGGAAGGGAGGTGGGTTTGGCTGGGGTGGGGGGAGTGGTGGGGGGAAAATGCAGACAACTGTAATTGAACAACAATAAAGTAATTAAAAAAATAATGAAAGAAAACTTCCCTAATTTGGCAAAGGAAATAGAATATAAGTCCAGGAAGCACAGAGAGTCCCAAACAAGTTGGACCCAAAGAAGGCAAAATGAAGACATAATTAAAATGCCAAAGGTTAAAGAGAGAATCTTAAAAGCAGCAATAGAAAAGGAGAGAATTACCTACAAAGGAGTTCCCATAAGATTATCAACTGATTTCTCAAAAGAAATTTTTCAGGCAAGAAGTATTCAAAGTGATGAAAATCAAGGGCCTACAACCTAGATTACTCTATTCAGCAAAGCTATCATTTAGAATGGAAGGGCAGATAAAGTGCTTCCCAGATAAGGACAAGTTAAAGGAGTTCATCATCACCAAGCCCTAATTATATGAAAAGTTAAGGGGACTTATCTGGGAAAAAGAAGATCAAAACAATGAATAGTAAAATGACAACAAACTCACAGTTATTAACAACCGAACTTAAAACAAAAACAAACTAAGCAAACAACTAGAACAGGAACAGAACCACAGAAATGGAGAGCACATGGAGAGTTATCATCAGGGGAGCGGGTGGGGAGAGAGGGGCAAAAGGTACAGAGAATAAGTAGCATAAATGGTAGGTAGAAGATAGACAGGGGAAGGTTAAGAATAGTATAGGAAATGTAGAACCCAAAGAACTTATATATATGACCCATGAACATGAACTAAAGAGGGGTAATGTGGGTGGGAGGGGGTGTGCAGGACAGAAGGGAATAAGGGGAGGGGGGATGGGACAACTGTAATAGCATACAAATAAAATATATATTTTAAAAAGAATGTAATCTCCATAGCATCTGCCATTGAGAGCTAGACGGGAGGGCTATCTGCCATCTTTAAGACGATGGTACAAATCATACATTATTTTCTGAAAGGCCTTCCATTTTGGAAATTTAAAAGCTTGAGTATGGATTTCTCTTTTTTCGCTACTGATAGAGGGGCTAGGAGGGAGCTGTCATTTCTAGGAACTGCTTTAGTGGCTGGCATGAGATCAGTTACAGATGATCTGGGCAACTCAATTATCCAAGACTTGATATTGAAGCAACTAAGAATTTATTCACTTATTCCATCAACAACCTTAAGAAAAAATTCTCTTCGAGTATTGTTTTCTTTTTTAAAGATTTTATTTATTTATTTTTAGACAGAGGGGAATGGAAGGAGAAAGAGAGGGAGAGAAATATCAATGTATGGTTGCCTCTCACGTGCCCCCTACTGGAGACCTGGCCTGCAACCCAGGCAAGTGCTCTGACTAAGAATTGAACCTGCGACCCTGTGGTTTGCAGTCCGGTGCTCAATCCACTGAGCCACACCAGCCAGAGCGAGCAAGCATTGTTCTTAATGCCTGAAACACTAGAATGAATAAACTGTGTTGTTGCCTCGAGAAATATTCCACCAGGAAGAAAGAAACTGGTATGTAAATAAAATTAGAAAACTAAACTCTTATCAGTGTATAAATATTGGGAGAAAAATAGAGGACAAGATTAGAATCCCTTAGCAATGTGTATATCACGAAAGACTTGTGGAAAATGGAGCTCTTGTGTTTTTTCGCGGTATAAAATTTTCGTATTTAGAATTAGCTAGCCGCACTCAGGTCCCGATTTTGTTAGCAACATCCAAAGCACCATAGTTGAGAATCAGTTGAACATATAGGTCTTCTTCTCTCCATCAGGCCTGATCTGGGTGTTGACCTTGGTCGCGTCAACGTCATAGAGCTTCTTCATGGCCTGTTTGATCTGGTGCTTGTTGGCCTTGACATCTACAGTGAACATAAGTGTGTCATTGTCTTCTATCTTCTTCACGCTGACTCGGCAGTCAGGGGGAACTCGATGGCACAGCGGTCAAGCTTGTTTCTCCCCAGGATACTTAGGCTCCCTTCAGAGCTGCTGTCAGGAAGGTGGGTGATGGGGATCTTCTACTTTGTGGCTCTGACGCCTTTCAGGACCGCTTTCTTTGCCTTCAAGACCCTTGCTTTGTCTTTGCTTTTGGGAGGGGTTGGTGCTACTACTTCACTTTCAGTACCATCATCGTGAAAAACAAGAATGGAACTCTTAAAAAGAGTTGTGCCTGCATTTGGCTGAAACTGAAGGAGAGCTCAGGATGCTCTTCCAGGATGAGAGAACAGCAAGGGCAAAACACAGCAGTGTGAATGAATTATCCAGGCAAGTTTGGGGAACCAGAGAAATTTAGGACATCTGGAGAGAGAGGGGCTGGGGGATCGGGAGGGTCAGTGCAGCAGGAGTGAAAGGTGACAGGCCATAGACTGAGAGGGTTCTCCACCAACCTGAGAGAGGTAAGGCTTTGTTTTATAAACAATAGCAAACAGAGGAGAGGTCAAAGTGATTTCTTGAAAAAACCACAGTAACAGAGTACGGAGGGTGCTAGGGGAGCTGGACCAGAGAAAGACAGATTGGCCAGAAGACTACCGTAATAATATGGGCGAGAGATGGCAAAAGGGTCTGCAAAGAAACAAGCAGGAGCATGGTTGAAAAGGCAGGAGTGATGTAAGGGTGTTAAAAGGGGGGAATCAACAGAGGTTAGTCCTCTGCTGCTTGGAAGGGCTGAGGAAGAGTAAAATCAAGAGGAGGTATTTAGGACCAGGCTCGAGATGACCGTGGATGGTGCTGCAATTTACCAGTGAAAGGAGGTTGATGATGCACAGGTTTGGGGGGGAAGGATAATGAGGCTCTGCTTTTGGACGCATTATTTGCAGGGCTTACTCCGCTGGAGATGTTCAGAGACAGCTTGGGTTCATGGGCGTGGGGCTCTGGGGAGGGCAGAGTGGGTAGGAGGAGAAGCAGGGAAGAGTCGACGCCATAAGCTTTATTTTTCACATGAGCAGAAGAAAATGAAGGTTTTTTTGAGCTTATTTAATTCCCTTTTCCCATGTCAGGTCCAGCTAACTTTGTACCTTGTTCTTTGCCGTTCCACTGAGCTGAGCAAGATGATGAGCCCTGCAGAGGCAGTCTCTCCCCTGGCAGGCTCTGGCTGGGCTCAGCGCAAGAGCTTCAGTCAAGGAAGATCTACCCCCTACAATGTATGTGGTTATTCTGGATGAATTTCTATAAAACTTTTCATTGTAAAATAAAACACAGAAACTGAAAACCACAGAAATCAAAAGTGTGGCTTACTAAATTATTATGAAGTTAGTGCCACCCAAGTCCAGAATGAGAACTTTCCCAGCCACCCAGAAGGCCCCTTCAACTGGCCCTGTCCCAATCCCAACCCTCTCTTTCCCCAAAGGTGACCATTGTTTGAAGAGAATTGTGGATATGGATATTTATACAAAAGTTTAGCCAATTTTATCACAGAATCTTCACGCTCACCATTGCTCCTTCCTGGGATGCCCTCCCCTCCTTGCAAATCCCCGTCAGCCCTCACCCCCAGGAAACATTTCCACTGAACCTCTTCCATGTGATGAATGCTCATTGAGTGGGTTGAGCACTGAGGAATCCAAAACAGTCATGTGTCTTAGAACCTGCACCCTCTCTGTACTGCATTGCTAGTTACTTATATTCTGCTTATTTGATTTTCCCTTTTTGTTACTTTTGTCCCCACCTTCCCCCCTTCCTGACTGTACTGCAGTTTCTTTCAAAATAGCAACAAAACCTACTGCTTCTGCATTCCAGATCCTTCCGCTCAGAGGGTAGTGCCTACACCAGAGGCACTAGCATCACCGGGGAGTTTGTTAGACATGCAGAAAACTGGGCCCCGTCCCAGACCTACTGAACCTACATTTCACCAAGATCCCGGGGGTTCTTGAGCATGTTGAAGTTGAGAAGCATGTTCCTCAGGCAGTCCTTTCTGGTGCTTGGCTGCATGTTGGAATCACCTAGGGGGCGTGGGTCTTCCCAAAGCACTCCTGGCCGTGGTGGCCGCTAGCCATAAAAAGCAGGCCACCCATCCCTGCCTTGGTGGTGTCACCATAGTGCCCTGGCTGTCAACATCGCGCATGTGTGGATACCCTGCTGCCAGGTCCGAAACACTGTGAGTGGCACCAAGCTCCCATGTGCCAGTGGGAGAAGCCCAGTGCCCTCCTGAAGGAAAGGACTGTTGGCCGCCACTCGGAAACAGGGATCTGACGAGACCACAGGAGGAGCTGCCGGGTGGACGTAGCAGCCAAAGGAAGGACTGCAGGACTGCATAACAAGGGCTGCCCGGGGCGTGGCAGCAGGCCTTTCCCACTGCGCCTGCAGTCACCGGTGTAGCCTGATGCAATCGGGCAGGGGGCTGGTCTGCGCATCAGGATGTTTAGAGTCATCCCAGTAGGGTGACCAACTGTTCCAAGTTGCCCGGGACTGAGGGAGTTTTCCAGGACTCAGAACGTTCCATGCTAAAGCCAGGAGCATCCTCCGCAGACCAGGGCAGGATGGTCACTCAGCCCGAGTGATTGTGATGTGCAAACTGAGTAGAGACGCAGTGCTCAAGAGGGCATGTGGCAAAGGCAGGCCAGATGGTACCATATCATCCTGTTTAGAGCGTAAGTCCCCTAATGGCAGAACCAGCACTGAACGATCTTTTTATGTATGTCTTAATATTATGATATTTTGCATTTAAAGTCTCTTACTAATGCTTACCACTAGTATGGTGTTTCTCCAAATGGTCCATAGTCATGCCCTCATTTAGATATATTTTTAATGGGAAACGGAGCTTGTAATTTAACATTCACACCTCCAGGCATACATACGCACACACTCTTCCCACTCTCCAAGAAAAGATCTTGGGGCCCTTCCTATAAATGCTATTCTGGGTTGACTTTGGAGCTGTTTAGACACTGTCACGGGACAGGTCCTCACCCAGCCCCAGCCCAGGGTTCACGCCTGCAAGGTTCACACTAGCTCTCAGCATCACATTTTTTAGGGCTTGTAGAAGATGATAACATGTTTCTATTTAGTTTTAAAGCCCACAGATGTAACACAGTAAGGCAAGTATACTTTAGTGTGGATCCGATGTAGGGAAATCAGGAGTGGAAGTCATGCTCTTGGTCACCTTTAGATTCTTCCAGAGTGGACATGCAGTGTAGTGGTTCTGATCAAGGCCCCAGGGGCTCTACTCCTGGGTTCATTAGCAATGTTACCAACCCTGAGCTTCAGTTTCCTTATCTTTAAGATGGGGATACTGATAATACCTGCTTTATAGGGTGTGAGGTTGTGAGGAATAAGTGGACTCTCACTTGAAGTGTCCTTAGAACTCATGACCCTTAGCAAGCAGCTCCACCAGGTAAGCGGGACTTTTATCCAGCTGAGGTTCTTCTGGCCTACTTTGTTCTCTTTGGCTTCTTGGTTTTACTCTTTCCTATGTACCGTATTTTACCAAGTATAATGTGCACTTTTTTTGCCCAAATTTTTGAGGGAAAAATAAGGTGCACATTATACATGGGTATAATAATTACATACCATGGATATAATAGTGGGTATAATAATCCCATATATACTGTGCACAAAATGTAGGTGTGCATTATGCATTGAAAAATACGGTATATTCCTAGCATTAGGAATCTGGAGACATTTACTGAAATGTAGAAGGGAATAGATAAGCACAGAAAAAGACACCATTCAACTTCTTATTGTCTTCCAATATTCCCTGTGCTCTTACACGAATGTAACTTTCTAAACTGTCCTGGCGGAAGCCCAGTGTTTTAAAAATTTGAGATTTCACAAAATTCACAAAACTTCTTAAATCCTTAAATATACTAAAAATAAGTCCCAGTAAAAGTCAGTGGAATAGACTTAAAATTACAAATATTAGTTTATCTTGTCATGTTCTATCTGTCCTTCTTGTCATGTTCATGAACGTTGCATTCCCAGCGACCACAACTAAGTTGTGTAGTTCCCCGTGTACTCTCCGTGGTCTCTCTTCCGCATGGGCACTAAAAGTTCAAAATTAGAATATCTGTGTTTGAGATTCAAGCCTTCCCACCTCCTCTTACCTTTATTTTACCTTTTCTTTTTTTAAGTAGACTTTATTTTTTAGGACAGTTTTAGATTTGCAGAGAAATTGAGAAGATGCTAGAGAGTTCCCAAATACCCTGCACCCAGTTCCCCTGTTATTGACTGCTTACATTAGTGTATTCACTGCTATAATTAACGAGTTATCATCAATACATTATTATCAGCTAAAGTCCAGGCCTTATTCAGATGTACTTAATTCTTATGTAATATCCTTTTCTGTTCCAGGATCCCACCCACAATACATTGCTTTACTTGACATGTCTCCTTAGACTCCCTTTGGCTGTGGTACTTAAGGTTCCCCCCGCTTTTTTAAAAGATTTTATTTATTTATTTTTAGAGAGAGGGGAAGGGAATGAGAAAGAGAGGAAGAGAAACATCAATGTGCGGTTGCCTCTTGTGCGCCTCCTCCTGGGAACCTGGCCTGCAACCCAGGCATGTGCCCTGACTGGGAATCGAACTGGTGACCCTTTGTTTCACAGTCTGGTGTTCAATCCACTGAGCCATACCAGCCAGGGCTAAGGTTCCCTTTTATAACAATTATATTGTTTTATTTATTATTATGATCATGAAATAGAATCATAGACTGTACCTACACATATAGTTTAAACATCAATATAAAGACCTGATTATAATGAAGGAATAAAAGTTAAAACAATAGGATTTAATATGTATTTGCTTTTATAAATGCTCAATCTGAACTGCATCAAAAGTCATAAAGTAGTTGGCCCTTGTACAATACAGATTTAAAGAGTGAAGGTCTACTTACACGCAGAATTTTTCAATAAGTATGGTAAAAAGCCCTGGCTGGTGTGGCTCTGTGGAGTGAGTGTGGGCTGTGAACCAAAGGGTTGCCAGTTCGATTCCCAGTCAGAGCACATGCTTGGGTTGCAGGCCAGGTCGCCAGTAGGGGGCACATGAGAGGCAACCACACATTGATATTTCTGTCTCTTTCTCCTTCCCTTCCCCTCTCTCTAAAAATAAATAAATAAACTTAAAAAATATATATATAAGGTAAATGTATTTTCCTTATGATTTTCTTAATAACATTTTCTTTTCTCTAGCTTACTTTATTATAATATATATACCATATAAAATATGTGTTAATTGACTGCTCATGTAATCAGTAAGGCTTCCAGTCAATAGTAGGCTCTTAGTAGTTAAGTTTGGGGAGAATAAAAATTATATGCCACTTTTCTAGTGAGCAGGGGGTCACTTAACCCCCTTGTTCGAGGGTCAGCTATAGTCAGATATTGTATCTCCTTAGAATTTAAGAACAGTAAGGCAAGATTCTAGATATTATTGACACTTCTTAATTTTTGACATTTTGCAATAAGAGCTTGTGAATATAATATAAATGAAGCCACTTTAAAATGGAGTTGGAGCTGCCATCCCAAAGGAACTTCTTTGTGCTTCTCAAACCTCAAACCTTTGGAATATTAAAACTGGGCAAGTAAGCTCTGGACTGGGCCTAAAGCAGCACTGTATTCCAAACAACTGTTTGCTACCACCAACCACCAGACTGGAAATTAAAGACCTCCTTTAGAATTAGCATCACTATGTTAGCCTATCTATAGCCATAGACATTTCTTCCTTCTCTTCATGTCATTGTCCCCCTTCCCTTTCTCATAAACACCCCTTGCCTCCGCCTTCTAATCAGAAAACTGTTTGGGTTTCTGCCTGAATTAGTGCTTCCAGAATAGCTATTCCTTTGGGTCTCAAATAAATGCTTGTTGCCTCTCACTTTGGCCTTTTATTTTTAGGTACAAGCTAAATAAAAATATTCATATACACCTAGAGAATTCCTGCACCTGTGCCAGTTATACAATTGACAGATGCAGATGTGTTGACTGCTGAGTCATCTGCCCTCAGTGGAAATGGCTTTAGTGTCCTGATTTCCCTAAATGGTGAACAAAATAAAATATTTCCTAGACTTATCCAGTGAAGTCAGGTACCATTTAATACAGGGATACATTCCAAGAAGTGCATCATTACATGATTTCATTGTTGTGGGGACATCATAGAGTGCACTTCAACAAACCTAGATGGTAGAGCCTACTGTGTACCTAGAATACATGGGATAGCCTATTGCTCTTATGGATGAAAAAGGGGTTCTACAGAAAGCAACCTCACAGGGTGATTTGATTATCAATTCCTAACTGAGCAGGTCATGGTGGGCAGTCACACCTTAGGCATACAAGTTCTTTAGTAAAAGGTTTATCTTTGCCTTAAGCAAGCCCTGCCCATTGTTCTTGTGCATCTAGGTTAACATACCTTTGATATAAGCATAACCATCTTCAAGAGAGCACATAACCTGGTTAACTGTCCTGCATTCAATCCCCACCTTGCTTTCTCTTATCTTCATGTAACCTTCCTTCCATTCCTTCCTTAATTTCAAATGCATAAAAGAAACTGCAAAACTGTCATTCTCGGGAGCATTTGAGATCTTGCCTTCCAGCATATATCATTAGTTTGGCTCAAATAAAATTTTATAAAAATTCTTTATAGGTTCACACATTCATACATGCCACTCTATAAGGGAGAAAAAAAATAATTTTTCCTATACTCTTATGGGTTCTGGACTGAAATGTCCCTGAAATAAAGACAGATTAGCAGGAGAAAAACACGCAAAAGGTCAATAACATGTATACCTCCTGTGTACATGGGAGAGTTCTGGGAAAACTGAGTAAGCTGCCAAAATGACAAGTCACTGTCTCAAATACCATCCTCAGTGGAAGATAAAAGATGTGGGGGGAGTCAGTTATGGGAGATTACCAGGAGAAGCACCAGGTAAATAAGGGTAAGGTTGTGGATTTAAGTCTTAGTCTTTTGCATTGTGTTTCTAGAGGTAAGGGCATTCCCCTCATCCCAGTAAGGAAGATTTACCTTACACATGTAAATATCTTACAAAGGGTAACTTCCATTTGGCGGTAGAGCTTCTCTGATGTCTGCTGTTTCTTAAAGTCAGCCAGCCTAAAATAAACCTTATGCCAGGCAGGCATACTTTGAAGTGACACTTTCTGTTCCCCTACAGCTCTTAGGCTATAAACCTCTACACCATGTCACTGTACTGAATACTGTATGTAATTGTAATACAATAGTAAATATGATGAATTCTGTCAGAAAGTATCAAGCCACAATATTTTTCATAATATGAAAAATAGACATTTATTGAAGACACAAGATACAAGGAGCATTGTACATAGGACAATGACACCTTAGTCCCCTTCAGAGCAGGCACTCAAGGTCTCTTTCACTGTTCAAAACACTGCAAAATCCTTTGTTGGAATCACCATCAGCTGCCCTGATGTATTTTCCTGAATCTCACCGATGGTCTGAAATCTCTTCCTTTTAAGATGTGATTTTATTCATAGTTTTGGGAAAAGCCAGAAGTTATAGGATGCCAGATCTGGGTTGTGGGGGGCTGAGTCACCTGGTTGATTTGATGTTTTGCAAAAAAACTCTGCACAAGATGTAATACATGAGCGGGTGTGTCCCTATGATGAACCTGCCAATCACCAGTTGTCCATAGCTGTGGCTGTTTTCATCATATTGCATCTCTCAACTGACAAAGAACACTGAGGTAGTATCCTCATTAATTGTTTAGCCTGGAGGGGCGTACTCATGATGGACAACACCTTCCCAATCAAAAAACAGTTGATGTGGTCTTGATCTTGCTGTGACTTTGATGTGCCTTCTTTGGGTGTGGAGAACCAGGTGACTTCCATTAGGATGACTGGGCCTTTGTTTCCAGATCATAGCCATAGACCCATGATTCATCTCTGGTTATGATCTTGAGGAAATCTGGTTCATTGGTTACAATTTGAATCAAATCATTAGCAACTGCAGCACGATGTTCCTTCTGCTCTGGTAGCAGAAGTCATGGAATGAATTTTGTCATGACATGTTTCATGTCAAGATCCTATATCAAAATCTCAGACACAGTAGTTTTTGGAATCCGCAAATCAGCTTTTAGTTCTTTTTAAAAAAATATATTTTATTGATTATGATATTACAGTTGTCCCATTTTTTTCTCCCCTTCCCCCCACCCCCCGCATCCTGCCTCTTATAGCATTCTGCTCCCCCTGTCCCTTAGTTCATGTCCATGGGTCATGCATATAAGTTCTCTGGCTTCTCCATTTCCTATACTATTCTTAACCTTTTCCTGTCTATTTTGTACCTACCACTTATGCTTCTTATTCCTTGTACTTTTCCCCCATTCTCCCTCCTCTCCCTCCCTACTGATATCCCTCCATGTGATCTCCATTTCTGTGATACTGTTCTTGTTCTAGTTGTTTGCTTAGTTTGTTTTTGTTTTTAGGTTCAGTTGTTGATAGTTGTGAGTTTGTTGTCATTTTACTGTTTGTATTTTTGATCTTCTTTTTCCTGGATAAGTCCCTTTAACATTTCATAATATAAGGGCTTGGTGATGATGAATTCCTTTAACTTGACTTTATCTGGGACACACTTTATCTGCCTTCCCATTCTAAATGATAGCTTTGTGGGATAGAGTAATCTTGGATATAGGTCCTTGCCTTTCATGACTTTGAATACTTCTTTCCAGCTCCTTCTTGCCTGCAAGGTTTTGTTTGAGAAATCAGCAGATAGTCTTATGGGCACTCCTTTGTAGGTAACTCTCCTTTTCTCTTGCTGCTTTTAAGATTCCTTATCTTTCATCTTGGCTAATGTAATTCTGATGTGCCTTGGTGTGTGCTTCCTTGGGCCTAACTTCTTTGGGACTCTGAGCTTTTTGAACTTCCTGGAAGCCTATTTCCTTTGCCAGATTGAGGAAATTCACCATTATTTTTTCAAGTAAGTTTCCAATTTCTTTGTCTTCCTTTTCTCCTTCTAGCACCCCATGATTTGGATGTTGGAACATTTAAAGTTGTCCCAGAGCTTTCTAAGCCTCTTCTCATTTTTTTCCATTCTTGTTTCTTCATTCTTTTCTGGTTCAACGTTTATTTCTTCCTTCTGCTCCAATAGTTGATTTGAGTCCCAGTTTCCTTCCCATCACTATTGGTTCCCTGTACATTTTCCTTTATTTCACTTTGCATAGCCTTCAGTTTTTCCTCTATTTTGTGACCATCCTCAACCATTTCTGTGAGCATCCTGATTATCAGTGTTTTGAACTGTGTATCTGATAGGTTGGCTATCTCTTCATCACTTAGTTCTATTTTTTGAGCTTTGATCTGTTCATTCATTGGGGCCATAATTTTTTGTCTTGGGCCACCTGTTACGTAGTTAAGGGGCAGAGCCTTAGGTATTCTCCAGTTGGGAGCAACCCACGTCACTGTGTTGCGTGTGGGGGAGGGGTTAGAGAGAAAACAAAGCAACTTTCTCGGTTCTCAGCTGGCTTTCAGTCACTTTCCCCAGTACCCACAAGCAAATTGGGCCCATCTGTTGCTGATTCCCAGGTGGGTGGGTTTGTGTATATTCTAGGACCCTGTGGGTCTCTCCAGTGAACTCTCCTGTGAGGATGGGAGTTTCTCCCACTGCTACAACCCCCATAGATTTTTACAGTCAGAGGTTTTGAGGCTCTATTTACTCACACTGGAGCTCTGGGTTGCATGGTCCTTCTTGTTCCCCAGTTGTTTCTCCCAATTTATTTTCATGCAAATGTGGCAAGACCAGGTCTGCCAACTGCTTGCTGAGACTCCTCTCTGCCCTGGCTGCCCGTCTCTGCCCCTCCTACCAATCTGGGTGAATGTTTCTTCTTTAACTCCTTGGTTGTCGGACTTCCATACAGTTCAATTATCTGGCATTTCTGCTTTTTAAAAAAAATTTGTTGTCGTCCTTTTGGTTGTGCGAGGAGGCAAAGTGTATCTACCTGCGCCTCCATCTTGGCTGGTCAGCTTTTAGTTCTCCCACTGTCAGTCGCCAATCGTTCTCAGGTGTTCTGCTTGTTGCAGGCCTTCCAGAACATGGATCACCTTCAACAGAGTCTACCACCTTTGAGGAGTTTGTGGCACACTTTTATTTGTGCTGCACTCATTGCGTCGTCTCCGAAAGCCTTCTGAGTCATCCAAATAGTTTCTGCAGAGGAATGTTCAAGCTTAATGCAAAATTTGAGGCAGATTCGTTGTTCTACTCGCTCAGTCATTTTGAATGTGATGGCCACACAGTACACATGCTCACTCGGTGGTGTCTACTGCCCCCCTGACTAGTACAGTGAAGTCATCATTGTTCATGCATGTGCATTCCAGCCCACTCTCCTTGGCTGCCAGGTTACATCGATGTTGCACAAACCATTCTTGTTATATTAACAGTGGCTGGACTTCTTAAGGACAGACTTCATACTTGTGTGATGTGTCATGAGGGCTAAGAGGACCATGATGTCACTGGATGCTAGAAAATTTTCAGCTCTACTATAATCTTACAGACTACCAGCTTATATGCAGTCTATCATTGACCAGAATTATGAGGTACATGATTGTAGGTGCATTAACAGAAAATCCAGTGAGGAATCCAGTGAAGAAATAAAATGGGGTCACTATCATTCAGGTGCAAGAACCTGAAATTATTTTGGGAACCTCGAGAAGAGAGGAACTCACCCGAATCTACAGGTATTACAAGAAAAATCTGATGGCAAGTCCTTGCCTTCGCTTTTCTGGTTTTGAGAGGCCTTTTAAAGTTCAACCTGATAATTCCTCATGAGAAATTCCAGCAAAGCAGGTTTAAAAGAGCCTATATGGTTAATTACTATTCTTTTGGCTCCTATGCAAATAAAAAGCCAAGTTTATTGAAATGAGACATTTGGCAAACAAATTAGTCTTAATTTGGCTATCTTTGATAAAAACTAGGGTGATTTGAGAGAGAAAATTGTTTCAGTAGTATCCCTTTGTGGATATTAGATTCGAGTGCTGTTCACCGTCTTTCGAGGTTTTGTTCCTACCTACTCATTGGATTAGATCCCGGATTCTTCTAGTTTTCTCCAGCTATGACTCTCCAAACTAGTGTTTCCAATGTTTCCTCCTTTGACTTGGAGTCACTGAGAATTAAAACTGGTCTTTCCTAAAGCAATGCCGTTAAAGTGGGATGACTTGATACAAACCAGAGAAATCGCCACAACAGCCCGTATAGGGACAATCTTTGTGCCTGTCACAGAAAAATCACCCGAGACAGTCAAACTGCAGCCTAGGAGAGTCTGTGGGACTGCCACTGTCTGCCTTCCCTCCATCTGCAAATGTTGTGAGCTAGACACCGAGAAATCTCTACTGGTTGCCCGCAGAACTCAGAAACTGGGGTTACATTTGCTTCCATGATCACTGTTGTTTCTTCTTTTGTTTTCTTAGAGATGCCTCTCATTAAAACTTGACGGCTTGTATCAAAGACCATAGACCTAATTTGGGGAGCCACCTGCATCATCACCTCCTGAGATAAGAGACAACTGTTTAACCAAGACTGAGATTGGTTCCTGAAAATAATATGTAATAATAATGTTTTAATTGGTCCTTTCCTAGTGCTTTAACCTAAAAAGTGGCACAAATATTGAGCTGACTACACACTCAATCACTGTTTAACCAAGACTGAGATTGGTTCCTGAAAATAATATGTAATAATAATGTTTTAATTGGTCCTTTCCTAGTGCTTTAACCTAAAAAGTGGCACAAATATTGAGCTGACTACACACTCAATCAGGGAAAGCATGTCTCTAGCCCATATCCCGCCCCCACCCCCCACTCCACCCAGGGACAAGAAGGCATTGCTACCTTGGCATTGAAACACTTTAAAACATTTTGTTTGATTTACAATGTTTTTTTTTGAGAGAAAAATCCTGATCAAGAAGGGGGAAATGAGGAATAGAGTGAAAAAAAAATGGAGTCACTACAGTCAAGCTGCTAAATCACTAAATTGAGTAGGTTGAGGCATGAGTAAATAAATGCTTTTATTCTTACTTACTTTAACTAGTATGGGAACTTAAACTTTGGAACCTTCCAGTCCTGTGTCGATGCCTGGATTTATTGCCTGACATATGAGTGATAACTCTCCTGGATCAATCTTAGGGCTAAGAATGAAGACCGATTATTCTCAAGAATGTACTTTTTACTATGAGAGCCCTAAACTTTTCTTTCTTCTTCAGAACACTACTGAGTTTTTGCCTAGCTGTGTTTCCAGTTTGCAAACTGTAAGATTCTGTAAATCTTTATCATTTATTTGTAGCAAAGCCTCCAGACTGTTTTTTTTTTTTGCATTTGACACCAGTGTGTATTCAAATGGTGCAAAAATATTTTGGGTTTATATGTACAACAGAATTAAAGTTATAATGTAATGAGAAGCATGTTTTAACTGTTCCAAATGTCTAATCTGACGTATGAAAGCCATGTGGGACATAGACACTGTGCTGCAAAGTCCTGTGCATGGGGGGCCTCCTGCATCCCTGCATCCTCCATTAATTGCCAGTGGCCTCTTTCTCCTATCATTATGATAACCAATTCAAGCAACTGCAAATTTCCAAACTTTCCTCTAGGGGGCAGTACCGCCGTGGGCATTTGTTGCTGTGGTGCTAGACAAGAGTTTAACAGACTTTCCTTCTCGGTAAAACAAAGGAATAGTTGAGCGAGGGAGACAATGCACGTAAAACACTTAGTAAGATGCTTGGCACATATTATGTCCTCCAAGAATGGAAGCTGATATTATCTCCCAGTCAAACGATGGAGATTGTTTGGGGGAACATTGTGTTCTTGGCATCCAGGTAGATGCGGGTGAGTGAGGATAGGGATCAGACAAGCAGTGCAACCCCTGCCTCACACATGAAACAGGCAGTGAATTATTAAACATTTACAGTTCACAAAAAAGAGTGCCAAGGGAGAGCTGGAGTCAGAGAAATCTTTCTGGAGGAGACCGGAATGGCTTATTGAACCAGGGCATCTGGAACTTGATAAAATATATTCATCCCATGAATAATAAATAACTCCTAGATTCTTACTTCTCCAAGTGTGGTCTTCAGACCAGCAGTGTCAGCAGCATCTGGAGGTTTGTTAGAAATCTGAGCCTCTAGCCCAGATATACTGAGTTAGAATCTGCATTTTAACAAGAATCCTGGTGTTCATCTGTACATTCAGGTCTGGATGCAATGAACTAGAGATCTAATTGAGGAACCACAGGAAAGGGTAAAGATGCTAATGCCTTTGAGAAAACACAGACCCTAGGGTGTGTGGGTGTGTGTGTGTGTGTGTGTGTGTGTGTGTGTGTGTGAAAGAGAGAGAGAGAGGATGCAGAGCTAGCCAGTCCACATTGTGGAGGGTAGATAGGTAGTAAGAATTATGAGGGGGACCCCCAAACCCCAGAACTTATTTATAAAGAATTGTATATTTATTCTTACATGCTTAAACTTCAGTCACCTTACTCTCCATTTGATGCAACACACCTCTTGAGATGTTTTTTTCGCTGCTCAAAACAGTTTTTGAACTCATAGATTTTAATGCCTTTTAGTGCTTATGCCATTTTTTGCTTCATCTCTTCCACATTGACAAAGAGGTTTCCCTTTGAGGACTTTTTTCACAAGGGAAACAAACAAAAAAAAAACTGGCTCAGGGCGAGATGAGGTGAACAGGGAGGGTGGGGCACGGGGGTCTTGCTGTTTTTGGTCAAAAACTGCTGAATACTCAGCACCGTGTGGGCAGGTGTGCTTGTAAATCACCCATCATGAAATGGGCAAACGTGTTGAGTCTTCAAAAAGAAAATTCACTGAAGCCCAATGCAGCCTCTCATGACAGCACCTGCTGGTACACTGACACAGATGGGTTCCTAGAACACTCACCTAGCGGGAGAAGCCTGTACAACGAGGGACACACCCTCCAGGAGATAATTCCATTTTGGGGGGGAGGGGGCTGGTCTCCCATTGTACAGAGGTGGCCCTGGAACAATCTACAACAGAATCTGTGTGTGTGCGTGGAAGAGAGAGTGACACAGATGAAGATTTTCATCCAAATTTCAGATCCACTTAATCAGGATGGTGAAGCAACGAGGAAGAGCCAGCATTTAAATAAATAAATAAATAAATAAATAAATAAATAAATAAATATCAAATAAAAGCTTCCCAGATGATTTCAGAAAGGGGAGTGAGCTTTACAAAGTACTGGTGCCCAGGTCCCAGACCAGACCAGTTCCATCACCTGGGTTATGGGATCTCCAGCAGTGGTAGAGCCATGGGTATTTTCGTTTTTAAAATCTGGAGGTGATTCAAATGTTTGAGAGCCATTGACTGAGGGACCAACTGGGAAAGCCTGGGGGGAGAACGTCTGTGTGGGAGACAGCAAGGTGGGGTTTATGTGTCAGCCTGTGTCTGTCTGCAAACACCCGTGTTTGTCCACCTCCGAGGACAGAAAAAAGACTGGGAAGGAGACTTATTCATTCTTTTAACCCAAGAAATCATAGCACTTTTCTCTCTTTCTTACTTCCCTCCCTCCCATTCTATTTTCCTAGCAAGATGGGGCCTTTGAAATGACCTAGTCCAACTCTTTCAGTTTTAGTTAAAGAAATTAGTGATTAAAAAGGTAAAGTGAATTGGCCAAGGTCACCTCAGATCTCCTCATTCCTAACATAAAGTGGAACACGCTTCCCATTTCTAGAGATGCTTCCACTACATCACAAAGCCTTTAAATCCCACCCCGTTTCCAACTGCAGGCAAAGAGGGAATGAGAAAGGAAACTGGGTATTCTGCAAAACAGGGTGCCTAACCCCCAAAGTAGACAGGCTTTAAATAAGGAATTGGCGTTTTAGAGCTCATTAAATTTAAAGACGAAATCTAAATTGTAAATTTCCATTTAAAAATTAAATCTAGACTCTATAGTTTGGATGTTGATACCAGTAAATTCAAGATAAATCTGATAAACGGCCCATCTGCCTCTGAATTTCTGAGGCTGCTGGAGAGCTGGCGTGGGCCCCCCCCTGGCCTGGACCAGGTCGCCGCCTCGCTGCGGAGACCAGCCTGCCGGCGCAAGGGTACCGCCGGGTGCGGTCAGAGGTGGAGACAGTTGGCCGCGCCGGCCAGCCAGGGGAGGCTTGGAGTCCTGAGCAACCTGAGAGACTTGAACACTCAGAGGGGAAACAGGGAGCTGGTGGGGGACTGGCTGGGACAGAGGACCAGGGACAGTCGCAATGGGGAAGCCTTGAGATCCTAACACCTTCCAGAGTGCCCAGTGGTCCCAAGGACACCCGGTCCCCTTAAATTGGGGCTGAAGGGAACACTGGGAGGGCAGTCAAAACCTCCGGGGAAGGCCCGGGACAGACGGGCTTGGCGACAGGTGAACCTCGTTTCCCCGGGATGAGCGGTGATGACAGCAGCCCATGCCCAGACCCGGCACAGCCCCTGAAGCCCGTGAGGCTCCAGAGAGAGATGCCAAGTTAGGGCGCCGCCCGCTCTGTCGCCGGAGCGCGGCCCCCGGCTTCCCGGACGGCAGAGGAAATCGGGCCCGAGGGGCTCCCCCGGGCACCGTCGCGCAGCGCGGGCGGGGTTACATCTGCAGTCACACCCTCAGCAGCCCCTGAGGGGCCGCCCCGTGCCCCCAGTAGTTCCCGGGAGCGTTCGCGCTACTGGACCCGCAGAATCCCTCCCTCTACGCCGGTCTCGGTGCGCGGGTTCCGGCGCCGGAGCCTCGGGGCGGGTCCCTGCCGCCCGCACCTGCCCCCGGGGGCGGAGCGCGGCAGAGACTACGCGGCCCCGGCCACCGGCTACGCCGCTCCCGACACACCCGCCACCCCTGCAGCCGCCGTGCCTCCGCTGCGCCGCGCCCGCCCTCGCTCCCTCTCGGCGCGGTCCGTCCGTTTCTCCGCCGGCTCCGAGCCGCGGCGCCTCGCACTTCGGACTCGAGCCCCGCGGCGCTCGTCGTCGCCGCCGGGATCCGCCGCCCCGCGCCATGGAGACGGCCGCGGGCAAAGAGCGCCGCAGCCCCCAGGGCCCCGCCGCCCCGGCGCCGCCCCGGGGCCACGCGCCGTCGGCCGCTGCCCCCGGTCAGCTGGGATCCCCGGCGCGCGAGTCCCCGCAGCCCGAGGAGGGGCAACAGATGCGGATCAGCCAGAGCGGCCAGTTCGGCGACGGGCTGGAGGATCGAGGTGAGCGCGCAGCGCCGGGGCCCTTCCTCCGGCCCGGCCGGCGCGGCGAGGAGCCCGCCTCTGCCCACTCCCGGGCCGGGCCGGGCGGGGAGCGGGGACTTCCCAGCGAAGGCGCGGAGACCGGCAGTCCCACCGCTCGCGGCCGGCGCCGCCTCGGAGCCCGAGAACCGTAGCCCTTTGGGGAAGCCCGAAGGGGCCCGCGCCCTCCTCTCCGCCAGCCCCTGCCCCGCCGGCGCCCACCGGAAAAAGTTTGCGGGAGGCGGTTTTTTTGCTTTCGGAGCCAAGTGCTCCCGGGGACTGCGGCCCCAGCTCAGCTGCGAGGGATCTGAGCTCCGTGCGCGCTCCTTCCCGAGCCCCTCCGACCTCCGCCGCCGGCGGGGTAACTTCCCCTGCGGGTCCAGCCACGGGGAGCCCCTCCGCAGCTGCTGGGCCGCCCGCCCCGGCGAAGGGAAGCCGAGCGGCCCCCGACCTTCCCTTACAGGGGGTCTGGTTTCTGTAGGGCGTCTGGTGGGGAGGGCAGAGGACTGGGACATCTGGGTTTGGGCCGCCAACCTCATCTGGATGAATGCCACTGAAACCTGGTGGTGGCCGGAGCGCACGTCGCCACCCACTTAAGAATCGCTCTCGAGACACTGGCCTGGTCCCTTTTCTGGGAGGCCGAACCCTGTCTTCCGACCGACAGCCGACGCCCCCTTTGAGTTGCCGGCATGAGACGGAGAGACTCCCCAGTTCATTCCCGTGTCTCCTCCTAAATCCCTCTTTCCCTCCCTTCATCGTTCCCTTTCCGCTCGAAGCCCTGTTCTTGGCCACGTCTATACCTTTTCTGCTTCTTGCTGAGTCCAAGTCCACATCGGCCCCCTCAAAAAGACTCAGTGGTTCTGCTAAAACTGGTCAGTGGCCGAAGCGGGATTCTTGTAGCCGGGCCCTTCGGGGGAGCCGGCTCACCGCCACTTCCTCCCCTTTTTCTTGGACGCCTTATTTTTTGTTGGCTGTGGCGGATTTTTATATTTTAGTCTTAGCAGGTTTCTGTCCTATTCTTAGTATCTCCTGTACATTTTTATTCCGGTTTAGTGTGCAGATGCACGATCTCTTCCCTCTTAGAAAATTTAAGCCGTAAGCCTGTGAAATAGAATGACATGGAAACGGCAATTCCCAGCGAATCGGCAGGGAGCTCAGCGAGAACTGGAGCCGCTCCAGCTGCAACCAGCGAGTTCGGTACCTACGTTGCAGGTTCTCCGATTCTCACATAACTGGCTCTCATTTTAGAGCGGATGATTGGTGACATCACAAGCACCCAACAAGACTTGTCAGTTTTATTTCAGGTGGTGTTAATTACCTTCCCCTCTGCAACCAGTATTGTAGCATTTACAAATTTGGTATTGAAGACAGAACTCTGGGCTGAGCTTATTTCTGTAGCATTGCAGGTCATTTACAGGAGCTGGCCTATTTCTCCCCACCCCACAAAATAATAGGAGGGGGAAAAAGTACTAGGGCGACTTAATATTTTGCATCGTTTTGTAGCTCATGTCCAAGTGTAAAAAGCCTGTCCGAATTCGTTCTTAAGGTTATTTTTCACTGGTCTACTGAATTTCATTTTCCATTATATTATAGCATGAAAGCACTCGCTGTTTATAAACTGTTAGTTTGTGAAAGCATTGCATACCACACACAGCCTCTCTGTTAGGATGAACCCTGTCCCCCAAAGAACCCAGTGCTGGGTGGCATTGAAAGCTGAAAGTGTGACATTCTTTTGTTTAGCCTGTTCCTGACAGCAAAGAGTTAATGGTGAATGAGTCATCTTTATTAAATAAATCAGAAGGTTTACCTGCAGAGGTTTATGATAATATTTTGTGTTGGTGTTATTTTTCCTTTCGGGCTGCATCTTTCCAATATTGATTTTCATATCCTTTGGGAATGGTTCGTTTTGCGGCTGCCTTCTTCCTGATTGAGAGGATTTCGGGAGAAAGAAGCCTTAGCAGTTGCCTGCTGTGCATCTCTCCATCAAGAAAGCCTACACTCTTTCTTGCTTTTGTAGGCCTAAATGCTTATAGCGCATGTGAGGGTTGGGTACCCTGGGTGTATAACTATGTTTGCCTTTCTCTCCTGTTCTGACTTTCGAGTGTCCAACCCACAGTGGCCCGCAGGCTACATGATGTCTATAAATGAGGCCCAACACAAAATTTTAAATTTACTTAAAACCTTTTTTTTTTTTTGCTCATCAGTTTTCCTTAGTGTTTGTGTTTTTAACGTGTGGCCCAAGACAACTCGTCTTCCAGTCTGGCCCAGAGATGCGAAAATGTTGGACACTCCAGGACCCTGTTGCAGACTTCTAACTCGCATCAAAGGCGTGCCTTATAATTTAGTGTTTTGGGAATTTGGAGTGATGTGGGCCGATTCCAGAAACCGACTAGCTCATAAGATCGAAACTGCAGTGCCATTTGGCTCAGCTTTGTAGTTCAGTGAGAAAGAGCTCTGTGGTCCGAGAGCTTTATGGACTTGAACACACAGAATATAGGCCACGTTTGTCTTAGTGTTTTCACTCTCTCCCTTTTAATACCCTCTCTTCTCTCCACAAGTTTTTCCTTCCCATCATTCTGCTCCAAGACTTAGGGCCCAGCCTAGCCTTATATGCTTCATCATTTCCCACTACGTTCCCATGTAATGAATATTCCCCTTCAGAGAATCCAAGCATGAGTAACTCCTTAGGAGAAAGCGACTGGAACTAATTTATACTAGCATGGAAATGACTGATGTCTTCAACCTCCCCCCATATATTTGCATCCCCCGCCTTAAAAAAGTAAGGTATTTGTCTTTCATTAATACAACCTTTATGCTTACTCTTTTCCTGGCCAAAATTACAAATATGTGAAATTTGGGTGAGATTAGAAATTTGAATGGACTGGCCAACACTCTGAGGCCAGCCTGCCTTAGCTTCTCTGGGCTGTGCTGCCTTTCTTCTATCTTGGAAACTCGGTGTCCTGAAAACTTCAGAAATTCTCACCGCATCTCCGTGGCTTGCAAGTGTGCATGTAGCCAACATGGGAGTGGAGATAGATGCACCTGTGTGCAGGCCGTGTATGAGCTGGGTCTTTGTAGGTAACTTGAGGAGTGGGAAGTTTTCCGTTCTTTTAAGAGGCTATATTTTTAAAGAGGAAAACTAGTAGGAGATAACAAAGGTTGGAAAGGAATGGGAAAGTTCCTTCCTTCATGGACAGTCTTCCTATTGCATTTACTGCAGTTTTTTCATTAAAAAAACTCGCCGGGGAGGTATGCCCAGGGTCAGATCTGGGGAAGAACTAGCAGTCCTACTGTTCAGAAGACTCAGTGCCTCCCCTTCACAGGGCAGTCAGTGTAGCCTATGAGGGCAGTGATCCCAAATCCCTTCACGGGGGTGCTGGCCCACTGAGGGGTGAGGCGTGAAGATTGGCCTGTGCGGTCAATCATATGGTTGGAAACAGCTGACTTTGGAAGGAAAAATGCCACGTGGCAGAATAGAAAATGTAGATCATTGCCTTTCTCTTAGAAAATTAAATCTACTTCTAAAAGGAACCTTGTTTTTACCCCCAGTAGATCAACCTCTCTAGATTCTTGCTGTCAAAATACCGAGCAAATGAACTGCTTATTTGAATCAGCTTCACTTCTGAAAATCAGTTTGTCAAGATGAAAGGAAGATTTTTATATCATTTGGGAAAACGGAAATAAATTATTGGGAGTGTGTGGGACCTCCTCATTCTAGGCTGTGGCTTTAACTGGACACAGAGTGATTATAGTTGAAAATTAGAATGGGATGTGTTGGCAGCTAGAGAAGGTATAAACAAAGGGACAGAAAGTAGACAAAGGGGTTTTAATGTGAAATCCCTTGTAGCAAGGGCAGAATTTGATAAGAGGTTTTTCTGTTTTCTATCCAAGTGCATGCATTCATTTTGGCAGGTTTGGGGATATTTTTAGAGTGAGGTGATGGAGATGGTGTTTAAACCTACCTTTAGCATTTCTTTTTTCCTTCCTTCCTTCCTTCCTTCCTTCCTTCCTTCCTTCCTTCCTTCCTTCCGTCTTTTGATCCTAAGGAAGTCTACATGTTTCAAGTATTTAAAAACCTCTGTCTATAAACTGGGTTCACTAAGCATCCTTCTCGATATTTCCTATTGCTTTGTTCAGAACTTGTTCAGGGTGCTTGAGTCTGGGTAGTAAATGGAGAAGTTTCAACAGGGTAATGCTATAATTTTTGACCAGGACACAGTTTTTGGCAACCAGAGGCTTAGTGTGATGTCCTGTCAGTTTAATGAGATGATGTCTTTTACATAATGCATAGGTGTGACATGTCGCACACTGTGCAATATTTTACAAATGGTGCTGGAGATTTGGCTACACTTTTCTTCAATTTTTGGACCTGTCGTGATGAGGCTGCTCCATCTCTAAAAGCTGTATGTTAGGCTGTTTAGCCAGAGATAGTGTCATAAGCTCCTTGTATGTAGGATGTTTGACTGAGAATTTTGTTCTCTTTGCAACAAAGAGGTGCCATATATGACCTGTTTTCAAAGGAGAAGAAAAACTATAGATTGGGATCACACTGGAGACATTTTAGTCTTCAACCTGAGGCAGTTGAAGCTTGGGCATTGCCTGGGAGTCCTGAATTT
>VMDR010008178.1:0-37546 GCA_007922815.1 Macrotus californicus | reverse complement strand
AAAAAAAAACAGAAAAAAAAAACAAAACCTTTTCTTATTCCACCATAGAACCACCTTTGTTTTTCAGTTTCTTTGGACCACCATTCCCATGTCTAATCCAGTAAATACTGAAGAAAGGAGATAACAAGGTGTATTTGTATGTGGTTATATTGTACACCATAAGAGGAAATGTTTTTCCAAAATACTTTGTAAGTTTGGTAGGATTGCCTGAAAACTGGAAATGATGTATAGAACAATTCCATAGTCATAAAATGAAATTTTAAAATCTGCTTTCCCCCATAAGAGATCTTCCATACTTAATCATTCCAGAGCTGATTATTCAGAATGCATAAAACACAAACCAGTTATCTTCTTTTCCCTTCTGCTGCCTGATTTTTGGTCATTTCACAGATCATTAGCATTCTCTCTCTGGGAAAATAAAAGCAAATATAGCTCAGACTAGTAGTTTCAACTTTTTATGTAAAGGTTTTGTAGGAAGGGTTACGATTACTGGTTAACATATCACTTTTCTTTAATAGGTAATGAGTTAGGTTCCACTGGACATGGGGGAAGAATTTAAAAAGTTTCAGATGTTGCTGCCTAGAAGACTCTTACAGTATAATTGGGGAGACACATTTGCGTAGAGTCAAATATTTAGGCAAGGAAATATATATTGAACAATATGAAAAAAGTATGATCATACAAACATAATGTATAAAAGAACTTTATAGACCTAGCATGATTTAGAAAAGTAAGAGCATAGTATGGATTGATAAGATTGTCATGGAAATTTTGAATAAGGTAGTGAAACTTGAGTTAGATATCAAAAAATGAGTGGAATTTCAACACAGGAAAAGGAAGGAGAAAAAAGAAAATTTTGCACAAAGAAGAAAACACAAGAAAATCCCAGAATTCCACAATCCAAGGCCCATATACGAGGTCTGTCCAGAATGTATCCAGCCATATAATATGAAAAATAGAGGCATCTATTGAAGAAGATACAATATACAAGAAACATTGTACACAGGACAATGTGTCAGTCCCCTTCAAAGTAGGCACCTTGGGACCTCACACAGTTTTCCCAATTGCCATCAGCTGTTCCGTTGTATTTTCCTGAATTTTATCAATGATCTGAAATCTTTTCCCTTTCATAGGTGATTTTAGTTTGGGGAAAAGTCAGAAGGCGCACGGTGCCAAATCTGGGCGGTAGGGGGCTGAGTCACTTGAGTGATCTGATGTTTCGCCAAAAAAACTGCATAAGACATGATGCATGAACAGGCGTTGTTGTGATGAAGCTGCCAGTCACCAGATACCATAGCTCCGGCATTCTGAGTCATCCTAATAATTTGCATGGGGGAATGTTCAAGCTTTATGCAAAATTTGATTCATTTCTCTACTCGTTCAGTCAATTTGAATGCAAAAGCCACACAGTACACATGCTCACTCTATGGCATCTACCACCCCCACTGACTAGTACAGTGAAGTCATCACTGTTCACACATGCCTGCACATTCCAGTCCACTCTCCTTGGCTGCCAGGTTACATTGACATCACACAAACTGTTCTCATTGTATTAACAATGGCTGGACCTTTTCCAGACAGACCTCATGTACACGCATACAGAGTATAGAAAATAATATAACAAACTTGTCTTCCCCACCCAGCTTTGTCAAATATTAACTTTTTGCCATTCGTGCTTCAGACCCACTTAAAAAAGACATAATAGAGAGTTGGCTAAAGGCTTCTGCATCCTCTATCATTATTCTTCTTCCTCAGCAGGGGTAAAAACTATCCTGAAGTTGGAGTTTATTATCACAAATATTTTTAAATGTTTATCATACATGGAAATAGGTAGTATTGTTTCAGGTGTTTAAACTCAATATAAATGGCAGCATACTTTGTGCGTCTTCTGCCACTTCTTCACTCAATAATCTACTTTTTGAGATTTGTGCATACATATTCTAGTTCCAGCCCTAGTTTATTTATTTTAACTACAATATAATATTCTACTTTGTGACCAGGCAACAATTTACTTATCCATTCTCAGGTTGATGAACATTTAGGTTGTTTCCAATTATTTTCTAGTTACAGACAATGCTTCAATGAACATCCATTTACATGTCTCTTTAAGAAATGAAGGGAGTTGGGTATACAAGTTATATAGAAAGTGGAATTGTTGGATAGTAAGATAACGATATCTTTAGCTTTAATAGATATTGCTAAATTGCCCCTCAATGTGGTTGTACCAGTTTATTCTCCACACAGTAGTGCATAAAAGTTCTCATACCTTCCTTATCTTTGCAAGATGGTATCACCAGCATGGAACTGCCAGGATACCCTGAGTCAATTCTTCCTATACACTGGCTGTCTGTGTGGGTGACACTCAGCTTTGGCACTCACTGTGACCCAGCCCTGCCAGAAGAGCAAAGACAGGCGTGATGTAGAGGTTGAGGATGGGGTGCACATTTTATTTACTTTCACATCCCCAATATCTAGTACAACCTGGAACGTAGTGAGCAAGGCTCAGGAGATGTGAAATTGACTGGAATTAATTGTCAACCCTGATCAGTTTCTAATCTTAAATTTCCCCACCTGTAATTATAGATAATAACACAAGGAGTCATTCCAAAAATAGAATGAGACATAAATGTGAAAATGTTCTTGTTATGGAAGTCAGTAATATTATTTTCATTTTGAATGTTTAAATAAACAAGGTCCATACACATTTCCTGCTCCTTTTTAGTGGCCCTTGTTTAAAAAAAAAAAAAAAAAAAGATTGCTCACCATTGTTCCACACTCTCAGACTCTTACTTAGAGATATCATGATTCTACCGTCTTTATTTGTATGACTCAAATTTATGTCATAATCTAATGCCTCTTGCACTTTCTAAATTTGTCACTGTCCTTGCAATGGCTTCTCCTTCAGGCCCTTTCATCTCCTCAAACTCAACAGGCCTAAAAGTGAACTCACATTCATTCCAAATTTAGCTTCCCCTTAGGACTTCCGTATTTCCATTGTTGGCATATTAGAAGCGTATTTATTGGCCAGGTGTGGCGTTATGAAAAGAGGAAGAGAATCGGGCCAGAGAGACTAATTAAGAGGCTTGTACAACATAGCAGAAAACAGATTGCACTCAGATTTGCAGACAAGGTGTTTTGGGTTTATTTGGAATGCCCAGAGAATGCTCTCTTCAGGTAAGAGGACACATAAACCTTAAATACTGGCATCAGCAGTGTGTTATACTTTTAGGTATTAAAAATTCATGCAAACATTTTCAGATATTAGTGCTCAGTTAACAGTTTGACACCGAGAAAGAGAGAAAGCTGTGTGTATGAACTCCACACTTATACTTTAAAAAGGCTATATTCACAAATTTCATAAAGGAGCTTAGCCATTTGTAAATAAAATACGAAGCAGCAGGAACTTTTCATGAGTTCCCTTCTGTTCCTTTTATGATGAGAACAATTATTCCATCAACACATGTTTAAACTATTCTGATGGTATCAGATGCTCAGCTGGGCAAGTTTGTACTACCAGATGAGTCCTAATTTAAACATATTTTTTTCAAAGTATCTTTAAGTAACCCAGATGATCAGATTCCAGGCTGAAGTTTTGGCTCTAATGCAAGAAAGAGGCATGCCTTGATCCAGATAGGTTTTGCCCTGAGTTTAGACCCAGCAAATGAATCTGCTTCCTGGGGCAGAGATCTGGGTCAGTTTGAGAAATGGGTTACTTTCACATTGATGCCTTGAGCTGTGAGCAGGATGTAAGGAATAACAAAAAATCCCTGACACATGATTAAAATTACTCACTTGGGCTTTTATTTCTATTTTTGGGGACTTTGATTTAAAAAAAACAAAAAACAACAACAACAAAACGCCAATCTAGGTTTCAATTGAATTAATGAAATTTTTTTCCCCTAACAGTTGAACATTCTAGATCTATGGGTAGATGGCTTTACTATAAGTTTTGTCGGGATTAGAGGCTGGAGTCCCCCAGAAGGAGTAAGAATAACTAGAATGAAGCTTCTAAAGAGAAGGCCAGTAATCACACTCTGGGCAGTAATCTACTCTGGAAACAGTTTATTAACCATATTTGTTCTGATCCAACTCAGTGTGGCCCAGTAGTGGCCAGTGGCCTCACTTTGGATTTGGAACTGGGGTACAGGGCGGTACCCTTTAACTGAGAGGATAAGGAGAATTTTAGGCTCTGTGTTATCTGAAAGGGAACCAGGGAAACACTATGCTGTAATCTATCTTGGGTAACAGATAAATATAATCAGGAGTTTCATTAAAAAGATGGTCACAGCATCTTTCAGGCTATCTCCTCCCCAGCCTGCACTTCCTTACAATCCTTCAATAGTTTATTGTCCGTTTTTCACATAGCTTGTAACCTTAAGCATTAGTCATGTCTAAAAAGATCAATTACCTACAGAGCAGACCAAAGGGCACCCCCTTGAAATCCTGGCTTCTCAAGAAGAGAGGAGTTTCCTGTCTATGTAAGGTTCTAGGTTCTTGTCTAACTCGTCTTTGCAAGAGCTCACCTGGTAGCAATATTGGGTAGAGGTACTATGTGCTCTGTTTTGTTGGTGATATGAAAAGATGATATCTGGTCTGATAAACTGTTGGCAGGGCAGGACCTGTCCAGTAGGATACAGGAGACCAGGTTTCTTTCTTGTCCCTGGCATTTTATGGCAAAGGGGTTCGAGGACACCTCTGATGATCTCATTCAGAGGGGAGCAAATATGTCTTTTGGAGATGTCTCTTGATTAGGAGCCAATGGCCAGGTTGGAGCAGAGGATTATATGATTATAGATTATAACATAAATGGCATCCCTTGGGTGGGGCATAACAATGGCCCTGAGTTTGATGCAGCTATTAAAAAATTGAATCAAAGTTTAGGTGACAATATAGTATTCAGATAATAGGTAGTTATAATCCTTCCATAGTCAACACTAAACAGATGGCATTTGAAATATTGAGCTCAAGCCTTAGTGCCAGAGTTTAGAAAAATATTAATATATTAAATGCATCCATAAGAGGGGTCCAGGTGAGCTATTTGAAGATCATGACACCTGAGAAAGGTTGGAGGGGATCCGGGAAAATATAACTAAGGAGACATAATAGCAGAAGAGGGAATATGAATTGTGATAAGTAAGTCAGCACTGACCTCCATAATGACAAATCTAATGACACTTTTCTGTCTCCCTCCTCTTCAGTCTGTCTTTGACATTCAACACTGTTGATAACACTCTTTCTTTGCTTCATTGATCCAATTGTACTAGTTCAGCAGACGATAAAATTGAATTAGAAATGCAAGATTCTTATATGTGGACACATCTGTGAAGGGTAAAGAGGAAGGAGAGGGAAGAGTCTCAGACTGCAATGCACGTCTTAATGCCTGTGATGGAAGAGGAAGAAGGGAGAAGGAATGGGAAGCCTCTGTCTGCAGGGCAGCTCTGAGAAAGGCTCAGTCAGGCCCACGGGGAGCCCAGAGTAAAGACTGCCCATTAGAGGAAACTACATTGAGAGAGACTGGCTGACAGTGCTCAGTCACTGGTCGGGAGCATCTGAGGAGAATGAGATCTCTGCAGGAATGCTGCCATGAATCCCAAAGGCGTGATGGCTGGAGGTTTTCAGATAATTACACTCTTCAGAGCAGGTGCTTCCTTGAAGGAAGTTCTGAGTGGTTCTCTCCTATGGCTGCCACACCATTTCATTTCCACATACCATACTGGGTGCCACCTTCCTCGCCTCTTTTGCTGGATTCTCTTCCCTTTGCTCACATTCTAAATGCTGGGGTTCCCTAGGAACCCATTTTTGGCCTGTTCCATACATCTTCCCTATGAGAATTTATCTCAATTCACAATTTCAAGTACTATCATTATTGAATGTTGATGCTAACTCCATATGTTAGTTCAGGCCATCATTTTCTCTCACCTGGACTACTGCAATGGTCTGCTAACTATTCTCTGTTCTCATCTTCGGTCTCGCCATCAGCCTCCAATTCATTCTGCATGCTGCAGCTAATTGGATATTTCTAAGGCTCAAAGACGATCATGTTACTCCTGTACTAAAAAAAAAAAACATCAATAGCTCCTTTCTGTTCTCAATAAGAAATTTAAATCATTAACATGATTTACATGCCCCTTCATGGACTGGTACCTGCTAACCACTCTAACTTCATCTGTTATTCACCCTAAACACAGCACCTTTCATTTCTTTGAGTGTTACATTTATACCCATGGTATGGAGTATACCTTCTTGCCTGGCTAATTCTCTAATTGTCTTTTAGGTTTCAGCTTAGTGGTTCCTTCCTTTGTGAAGATTTCTATAACCTACAAAGACTAGATTCACTATATGATCCCAGGAATTACCTGATAAAATGCACAGAGGGCAGTTAAACATCATGGTGCTAAATATTAAAAATGTAATAAAAGGAACAATGTTTTACATATCAGGGCTTTTCTTGATATATATACTGCATTAGATAGAAAGGAATACTATGGTAAATAGTTACACATGGGTGACAGTTCTCCCGAGGGATATGACAGGTAAACATCCTCAATCCAGTAATACCCCCACCCCCAGCCCAACTCCAGGCATTTGGAAATATGTGTGGCTATTCTTGTTGATGCCAGTATGGCTGGGAGTAGTCTTGGTGTGGGGGGCAGAGAAGTTATAACGCATGGGGACAGTCCCATTCTCCTA
Source organism: Macrotus californicus (assembly GCA_007922815.1). Classification (NCBI taxonomy): domain Eukaryota; kingdom Metazoa; phylum Chordata; class Mammalia; order Chiroptera; family Phyllostomidae; genus Macrotus; species Macrotus californicus. Next base: position 30,856 of record VMDR010008178.1, on the reverse strand, counting down.
TCCAAAATGCCAATAAAACCTCCATTGCGAAACACTGTAATAGGTGGTATGCAAATCTGGGGGCAGAACTGAACTGCTGAGCACAACACAGTGCAAGCTGAGAGCTGACACCTGAAGATTTCCATCTCCACCCACTCCCCATGCAGAGCTCCACTTCACCTATAAATAAACGTTGAGCACATGCTTTTAAAAATATTTGTTTAAAGAAAATTTTAAAAATATGTATTGGTTTAAAAAGAGCCAAATTATTAGCCCAGGCAACACCTAATATTTCCTCGTTCTGCTTCCCTACGTCCCAGTATTAATCTCACTGTAAAAGGGTTATCTGAGAACTTGTCTGTGCCCTCAACTTGAGTTCAGGAACCATGCCCTATTGTATCGCAGGGACCTAATCAAGTCTGGCACACGTAAGATGCTCGACATATATTTCTAAACTATGACTCATAAAATTAAAAAATTAGCCCTGAAATCTTTTCTAAATGTCAACCCTACATGTTTATTGCTAATTTTACATTTCCAGCTGAACACATCAAACTGAACAGGTACAAAAGAAACTCATCTGCTTTGATCCAGTGCTAAAACCATCCCCAAATAACCCCAGTTCCCTTTATTATGGCAAACGTTACCACCTTGGTGGGATCTTCCCAATCATCTAAGTTGGAAGCCTCCACGTCACCCATGTCTCTGCCTGCTTTCTCGCTTCCCCAAGACCTCTTCATTCCATCTTCCAAAGCTCTATTGGGTTCTTTTCCCTTCTTTCCTTCCTCAGAATCTCCAACCTAAATTCAGGGTCTTTTATACATGTTATTGCATTTGCTTCCTAAACCATATCTCCACTTCCATCCCCAACTGCCCTTTAAAACATTCTAAAATGTTTAAAAAAAATAGAAATTAATACTTTGTGGGTTTACTGTGGTGCCAGGCACTACTGCCTTTTACATGTATTTCCTTTTTGACTCTTTATGGCAGCCTCCATTTGAAATAATTTCCCAAGGTCATTCAGTAAGGTGACAGAGACAAGATTTAAACCCAGGTAGCCTGGCTCAGAGCTGTGCTAGGCTAGGCTGTATAGTTTCCTGGAACCCTCCACCATATTGTTTCACATACATGTCTGTGTCTGATTCTCCTCCCCTGGTGGCTGCCCTGGTTGTGATAAGTCTCTTTTGAGCTAGGAATTGCTCAGTATTCCTTTCCCAGAGCTGCTGGTGTATCGAAAGTGAGCAGTGATGATGCTGAATGCGAGTGGTGGTTGTGAGACACAGAGCTGGTACAGAGCCCAAGGAATTCCTAAGGCACAGACCTCTTAGAAGTAGGCTAACTGGAGAGTGGTTTGGATATGCTGGCAACTAACGACTACTACCCATTTCAGCCTTTCTGTGCTCCCTTCTGTGCAATGCTTGCATGCGCAGGTGCTTTAAGTTGCTGCAGCTAAGTGGCCAGCCTGGAGTATATAGCACCACCTCCTCATTTGTCTGGCTAACTCCAATGCATTCTTAAAATTCTAGCTTTAGCATCATTCTTATATCTTCCTGTCTACATTAATGTCCCTCCTTTGTGCTTCTCACAGTTTTCAGACTGCAAACTCCTTGAGGGCAAGGAATATGGCTTTTCTTCTCTGTATTCTGTACCACTAGAATCTAATAATCATTGACCATAAGTGTGTTCATTACAAGGAGGCAGGTTTTGGCATAAAAGAAATTTTTAAAAGTATACTGTAAAGTAGAGAGAGCATAGACTAAGTGGCTAAAAGTCTGGTCTACATGTTATACTACCTCTGTTCAAATTTCAGTTTTCTGTTTTACTTTGAGCAGTTTAATCTGTCTGTGCCTGAAAAAATGCAGACAATACCTATGTTGTCAAGTTGTTATGTGAATTAAACGAGATGATACATGGGAAGTAATTGACTCAGTTGCTGGCAACTTATAAACACTTGGTATGTGAGATATCACTATTTTTCTATGATTATGATCATTCACTAGCACTATCTCAAAATGAGGCCCCTTCTAGTCACTTAATGTGTCCATAGGTTCTTGGAACTGTGGGGAAATGACATATAACAAAATCAATTTTACCACAGGCTAATTGAAATGAACGAGAGCTTAAGTTCCTAGGGCATCTCATCAACATCATAACAAAACGATGTTGAACTAATTGATGTTATTCAAGGACTGGCTGTATTCAAACAGCAGTAAACCCAGGAGAGATGCTGTAGAAGCAGTTTTGACTTAGATTAGATGATTTCTAAGGATGCTTCAAATCACAGAAGAGGGACTATTTCTCTGATTCAAAGAAAGCGTGATCATTAGTGTTACTTCTAGCTAAGTGGAAGAGTGTTGGAATAGAAAAAGACATCAGATTTGGCTGTATGTACATATTACAAAGAAGAAAATATTTTATTCTTTATGAGCAGTCAATTGTACAAGCCCTTTTATTTATGTTGAAACTCATATGGCAAATCAGGCCCTCACATGAAAATCCATCTCTTTTCAAGAGGACTAGCTTGGCCCTGCCAACACAGAACAAACAAAACTTCAAAGACTGTTCTAGCCCTACTGAAATGTCTTTTCCCTTTGAAAGAAGTCTATTAGTGATGCAAATGCAAAGTTATCTGCACAGATGATAATCCTAGCAAACAAAACAGTGAAACCATTAGAACAGTTTCTGCAGCATTCAGTGCTGAGAATCCTGAGAATTTGGCATTCCAGCATTCAAAGGGCAGAGAAAGAAAGAACGGTTCCTATTTGGAATAGTTTGTTAGGTCTGCTTACCTGAATCCTGGGCTAATTATCCTCATGTTTAGCTTAAAGGGACCAAACAATCCTCCAAATGTGGACAAGCAGAAGGAAGGCCTGCACTTTGGGTCCCCAGCAAGGGTCTTAAACAGGCAAAAATAGGATCTCTGGCCATGGAATAACATTTAGTCAGCAGTTTAATGCTCAAGATACCAGAACCTTAAAGTAAATCCATCTTAGAAGAAATCCAATGATATATTGGATCAGCAATTGAAGTAATATGTTCATGTTACTGATGCCTTACAATAATTAAAAATTAGACAATTGAGGAAAGGCGACTTGTATAGGTGAATAGATGGTCATGTTCCAACATTTTTTAGTCAATAGATACTCAAACTTCTTTGGGAATTTAGTAAATATGCAATCTTACCGTAGGCAAAAGGATTGAAAGATTAAAAATGTATGAAGCAGTTAACCATAAGTAGTTTGCTTGACTATTGTTTGATTAGATTTATTTTAACCCTAACAGGTTTGATGAGGTCTTGTTCCTCAGGAGCCAGCAGGCATTAGGGAATATTAATGGTCAGAGGGTGTGGTACCTTAGGGTATTAGGAAAGTATTTCTGAAGCAACACTCCAAAGTGGTATTGCTGAAGTGGCCATCACCTGCTTGATTAAAGCTTTTGGAAATGCCTAGTAGACAATTTACTGGGAACAGAACATTAATCCTCCATCCCCACATGCTTTCTTGGACAGGTATTAACAGCTGGCATTGGTGTCCACATAGACTAGATGTATTGCTCGCAATCTGGGTCTTAAGCACCGTGGGGCTTTGGGTAGGTAAAGAGCTTCCGGATCATCACGTGTTTACATTTCTGGTGCAGGAATGGGACTTGTCCACCCCCTCCACCACCTCTCCTTTGCAAGGTTGCACGACAGCTTGCACAGTCCCCACCCGAGTCTTTGAAAATCCAAACGTCTCTGGCAAGGAGGTCAATCATTGCTCTGCCTGCCTCCCACGCCCTCTACACGGGCTGGCCGGCGGCTGCTCTGCGTGTTCTTGCTCCCAGAGCTCCCCATGCCCAACCCGCTCCACTCGCCTCTCTGCCAGCCCTCGTGGCCTGTCCTCTTCTGCACCCTGGCAGGCCAACTCCAAGGGCCCCAGTGTCTGTATCGGAGCCAGCACTGCTCACTTTTCTCAGGGCGACTCCTTCCCCGCAATCCCAGTAAATCTGTAGCACTCGCTTGTGTCCTCTGTGTAACTGCTTCTCAAGTTTGAGGCACTGGCTGTCTTGTAAATTAAAACTGTAGTACCTGTTTAGAATGGGGACCTGATCCGGAAACGTCAAACTTTGTCATTAGGGGAACCAGGAGTGCACAGGAGCTACTTTCTGCTTGTCCTTCCCGCAGTCCTTTGGGGCAGGAAAACGTTTCCAGGCATTCCGCACGTCCGCACCCGGGAGAGCTGCGGCCGCTCCGGCCCGGGAGCGCCCAGCCACCCGCTCCTGCCCGGTAGGCGCGCAGAGGCGGAGCGCGCACGGGCCGGGCGCGCGCGGCCGGGGAGCGCTCCCTCCGGAATCGCGGCTGCGCAGTCGGGCGGGAGCCGGGAAAAGGGGGAGGAGGGTGGAGGAGCCGGAGTAAGGGGAGGGGGAGGAGCGGGGAAGGCGGAAGCCATGTTGGAGTTTCACCCAGAGCGAGGGGCTGCGAGCGTTCTCCTCTCCCTGTGGGTGTGACCGGGGTTCGGCGCCGCGGCGGGCTGCGGGGGGCGGGGACGGTTAGCCCGGTCGGCGTCGTCCGCGGCGGCGTGAGGGGAGCGGCGGCTACAGCGTGGAGCCAGGCGATTGTGACCTCCAGGGGAGCCGGGGGCCGGCCGCGGCTCCCACTCTCCGTGTGGCCCCCTGAGCGCCCCCCCTCCCCTGTCCGGGAGGGAGGCGGGGGGCACCTGGGGCCCGCCATGAACCCCGGCTTCGATCTGTCCCGCCGGAACCCGCAGGAGGACTTCGAGCTGATTCAGCGCATCGGCAGCGGCACCTACGGCGACGTCTACAAGGTAAAGGCGAGGGGCCGCGCGCCGCCGAGGCCCGGGGGTCCCGACCCGCTGCGGGGAGGGCCGGGGGTGCGGCGGGGCCAGGGCGTCCGAGTCCGCGCTGCCTGTCTGCGGGAGGCGCTGGCGCCCGGGAGCCGTGGGGGAGGCGGCGGAGCGGGCGCCCGGGGCTTCGCTGCCTCGGAGCGAACAAAGGGCCAAATGTTTAACCCCGAGACCTCCAAGTCCTTACCTGAGCCCTGCCCTGGACGTGCCTTTCCCGGGAGGGCGGAACGCGAGCGGGCGGCTCTGCTCACCGTGGCGCAGAGAGGGGCTGGGCGTTTGTTGCAGGGGCAGGGGCAGTGCGACGAACCAGACAGCAGGGCTTTGGCGTGTGTCAAACCTGCGTGCTTCAGACGGACCTTGCTTTATCCGCTGTCGGTTGGGTACGTCCTCCCACCAGGCCCCGTTGTGGTTATTACTCTGGGCAGTCTCCGTCGACAGCCGCTCAGTTTTTAGCCTTGAACATTCGCATACCAGTTTCTTTCAGTCTTCTAAGTAATGACTTTCTTTTGTAAAAGCGATCTAGTTAGCATGATTTTTTTTTTAGAAAAGAGAAACTGTTTTCTGTAAGTCCAACTGGACTTTGATGTCTTATTAAAACTAGGTTTGGTTGGGTTTTTTTTTTTTCCAGTGGCCCATATGTTTCTTTTCTTTTTTCTTTTTTAACTGAATTGAATACTTCGGAAAGATACTGGTTAGACAAGGTTAGAATTCAAAGCCCGTACGTAGCCTTCGTCTTGTAGAGGGTCCACTTCTAAATGTGGGAGATAAATCACTCTTCCCTGGCCAGCTCAACTCTTGGCCTCGCGGAGGCTGCCAAGAAGAGAGGAGGATAGGGCCAAACGTGGTGGCAGTCTTGATTTAGTTGTGTATCTTCTTACCAGTAACCGAAGAGGAACAACTCCTGTTTCACATCACCACCTGAGGATGCACAAAACTTATTTTGACTTTGGGAAGTTTCATCTTAACTTAATTTTGCCCACAGTTAAGCTGTAGGATTTTACTTTTACTCCAGGGTCATGCGTATTACTTAGATATTTCATACGGCGCAGCCAGTGTCCTGCATTAGTCTTGTTTTGTGGATGATTTGCTTTCCACCATGGCTTATCTCATCACGCTTCCCCATAGACAGGTGTGTTGTGCACACCTGCTGTATGTGATGTGCTGGGCATCAAAGCATTTGGGTGGTAGCAGTAAAAGACATATTCCCACTTGGAGTTGATATTTTTTTGGACAATAACAATACTAAACAGCCAGTTAAGTAATCATTTCATTGCAGTCTTATTTTGTGCTGCAGAGAAGAGAGGATTAGGGTTAGAGCTATGAGAGCATTTAACAGGATGACCTGATCTCCTTTGGAGAGTCAGAGGCAGTGGAGAGAGGTGAATTATGCCAGATGGAGCACATTCAGTGAAGGCTCTGAAGCTGGAGGTAAGGATCTGCAAGAATGCCGTATGGCCTGAGCAAGAGGGAAGATGGCCCTGGATCATCATGAAGGCCTCTTAATCTTAGGAGGAGGTGGGACTCCTCCTTAGGGCAGTGGACAGTAAAATTAAGTATGGGTTTTTAAAACATCTATCCACTGCAGTGTGGGTGGTGGAGATTGGAGGGGGGAAAGCAGTTAGGAAGCCATCGCAAAAGTTCAGGTAGAAATAACCATTATTGCGTTTTGGAATTCGTGGTGATAGTAAAAATTGAAGTGAATGGATCCAGGTAGCTTATAGCTGGTTAAGGGAGTTTAGTTATATTAGATGAAAAGTTAACTGAAAGTTTGATAATGTACACACCTTAGGTGGCAGTATGTACAGTCAGTTCTTTTTCAGTTCTTTACAAGAATAATTGGCCATATATTTACTGTATTTAGAAAAAACAGCTGGTAGTTAAGCCATATGATTAAAAAGTAAACAAATTAAGGCCTGTGATTTCCTAAGGACATCTAAGTACAGTACAGATATAAATTGATTAATCTTGTTATCTTTTTAAAATAGTAAAAGTTAACATTTGTAGAGTGCTTATTACTTGCCAAGCACTGCTTTAAGATTTTTTCATGTATTAACTTAATGGGTTGGCCAAAACGTCTGTTTAGTTTTTTTCTGTAAAATAAAAGACTTCATTTTCACCAGTAACTATTGATTGGGATATTTTGATTATGTCGGTTAGCTCTCATGTAGTATAATGTTGATTGTTCTCAATTAATGTCTTGATTTGATCACTGTCAACCTCAACTGGTGTATCCTACCTTGGGGCATTGTCCACCAAGAAATCTCTAGCATGAAACTTTGGAAACCACTTTTGACATGTTCAATCAGTCACAGCACCTTCTGCATATACTGCACAAATTTTTTTTTGTGTTTCAGTTCTGTTTTTACCTGTCTTGAGATAATAAAGCGTATATGCCGAAAATGTTGCACATTTTCTTCTATCTTCAGTGTTCAAATGGCTACACAAAAAGCTGTCACAATGCAATCTAAAAACATTACTTCAAATGAAGTTCAAGACAACTAAGCGCTACTAGAGCCATCTTACGGAAAAAAACAAATAAACTTTTTGGCCAACCCAGTACTTACTCCTCACAACAGCCCTGTGAAATAGACACTGTTATTAACTCCATTTTGCAGTTGAAGAAACTGAGGCACAGGGCGGTTACAGTAACTGCTGAAGTTGGTAGGTGGCAAAGCCATAACTCAGACCAGCCAGCTTTAGAGTCTGCTTCCTTAGCCAGTAGTCAGCACTGCTTTTCTGAAGATAGGACATTGGCAGGCGATGTATTACAACTGAGTCTCCAGTGGAGAAACGAAGGCACACATTCAGTTCAGCATTTCATTTGTAGCCACACTCTGAGTTACAGTGGGTCTTTAAGTAGTAGTTGGGTACCTAACTCCTGCTGTGCAGCCAGGCCTCGCGGTTTTTGTAGTCTGCCAAATGGACATCACACAAGGTGCTTGATCCCTGACTGCCATATCCAATACTAGGGACCCAAAGCAGAAAAACTCCATGTGGTTTTTGGCATTAGACCCCCTGCGTGCTAAATAATCCACAGTTTAGACTATTTGTATTTTTGTCTGTTATCATGTTTATGGTGTAAAGATGACATATTTTTGTATTTGTTTTGCAGTTTTAGACATTTCTTATACAAATTGTGTTGATTAGAGAGGACTGCATTGAAGGGTTTGTTTTTAAAAGCTAATATATATGATTTATTCATCAGCATTTAGGTGCTGAAAAAGCAATGATCAGATTAAGTAAATAAGTTAGAAATCTATTTATAGTCATTCTTAGAAGGCTGGTGTTTTAAGGGATTTTTATTTTGAAAATTGTATCCAACCCCAGTGTAGTACTAAGCTTATTATATTTCAGGTGGCGTGGTGTAGTTAACAAGCATTGAACTAGGAAGTAGAAGATCTGGAAGTTATTAGCTGTGTGGCCTTATAAAATCATTAAGCCTTTCAGAGCTGTTTTGTTGTGAAGGTATTACCATCATATGCCCTTCTGCTTATGGTGTTAAATAAATGACCTGAGTTTTACTCAACAAATAAGTTTTTATTTTTTCTAGGCCAAAAAACACAAATATGTATTTCTTCTGCACTATATTAAAGTATATGGAATACAGCTTTTTTTTTAGAAGTTATTCTTTTAAATGTTCTACACCTGTGGGCTCTGTCAGTCCGATGAAGTATCTGTGGCAAGGATTACCTAGGGACCTAAGGGTTGACAACTAGAGAGAGCTCTGTCGTCGGTCTTCGGGAGGCCGGTGAAGCCCTCTGAAATTAATAGGCTTGAAGTTGTATGTATGTATATTTTCCTGGAGAGATGACTTAATAGCATTCATTACATTCTCAAAAGGTCGATGATCCCCCAAGAGAAAAGAATGAATGATCTGTAGGTTTGTCAATTGAAAAAGTTTTCTTGGAGAAATTAGGTAGTTTTATTTTTTTTAACCAGATCACATTATCAACATTTATCAACATTAAATTATGATTTTCACTTGCATTTATGCTGTTTTTTCGCTCGAAATCTTTCAGTTTAATTTGTATGATTCCTGCCCTTATAGTCTTCATGTCCTGATGTTCTTGTAGATTTACTGCTAGAAAGAAGCAGAAGATACTAAAGCTGGAGATAGAGTAAGGCAAAGGATGTTTTGAAGGACCAATCTTAATGTTTCTCAAGAAGTATTTTACCTAGTCTCATGTCTTTGATCCCGTCCCAATCCCAGATGTCTCCAGCCTGTGCTTTCTCCTGAGCCCCCTAGCCCAATGTCTCCAGCTGACTCTTCACAGACCACATCTTCTCTTCCCCCAAGTGTGTGCGTCTTCTCATACCCCCTTTTGTCAACAGCCTCAATATTAACAATATATTGATAAGGCTTGAAGCTTTGGAATCATCTTTTACTTGCAGACTGAACTTCATAGGCATTTTTCAATAGTGTGGCTGGGATATTATGGCCAGGGAAAGCAGCACTGTAAGTATACAGGGGTGGACCAAAGCAGGTTTACAGTTGCATTGTGACATTCTTTTGAGTTAATAACCTGCATATCTTTTCCATACAAACAACTGTAAACCTATTGGGTTGGGCAAAAGTCCATTTAGTTTCTTCCATAAAATAAAGGACACATTTTTTATTTTCACCAGTAACTTTTTTGATTTGGATATTTTGAGTTTATCAGCTATCTCCTGCTGTTGGTTTCTGTCTAATGGGTGGAGGCCAGGGGTTCTGCTAAACATCTTCCAATGCGTAAGACAGTCCCACAGCAAAAAATTATTTGGCCAAAATATCAGTAGTACCAAGAAACTTCACAAACCACTTTTGACACGTTGCATCAGTCACAGCACCTTCTCCATACACTGCACAGATCTTTTTTTGCATTTCAGTTGCATTTTTATCTTTCTTGAAGTAATAAAGCATAATATGCTGAAAATGTTGCATATTTTCTTCCATCTTCAATATTAAAATGTACAAAAATTCACCAATTTTTATGGTTTTTTTTAGATGCATGCTGATATGACAATTGTCGCAATGCAGTCTAACAAAATTGTTACAAAAGAAGTTAAAGACAACTAAGCACTACTAGCCATCGTATGGGAAAAAACTCAACGAACTTTTTGGCCAACCCAGTACTTGTGCACACCTCTATATTAAAGGCAGAAGTCTCGTGGTCAAGAAACCTATTGAACTTTGCTTAACCCAGCAAACTCCAAACTTACTAGACTATGGGATTCTTCTTATCTGTCATACCTATTGCTTGTCCTTAGAACTAGTGCCTTGTAGAACATGCTTTGGAAATGTCGATACTTATTTTATTTATGTATGTTTGGAGCCATTTCCTCTGCAGCAGAGCCTGCAGTGTTGCTGAACTCCAAAGTAGTACTCACATGGTAGTCTGTGTGAACAGACTGGGAGCTGACAGGAGGAAAGTTGAAGTGTGGGCCGTGAAACCAAGAAATTGATTTGAATGTTCAAGTATTTAGTGAATTATATATTGTCTTATTTGTAACTGCATCTTTCAAGGTGTTCTGATAATATCAAACACTAATTCTTAGATTAGTGTTTTATAACAACCTTTCTGGAAAGCTCAGTTCTGATACCTCACCTCTGGTGAGGGACATGAAGACCTGAAGCATTTAGAAAAGAGCAGCTGAAGAAATAGAAAACACAGTTATTTGGGGTTATGCTTATTTTTACTTCCATGCAGGCCGAAGTCTAGAGGGACCAGAGGAAATGGTCCCAAACTTTGGAAAAATTGCTTGAATATTTAAGGTAAATTAAGGTAGAATTTCTCAACATCAGCAGTTGTTTGAGATGAAAAGTGATGATGGAACAGACTGTGGGATAATTTCTCTGTAGTGCTTTAAAAAAAATTAAAAACCTCCAGGTTATATGATTTCGATATGGATCTGATTCCCTGAAGGAGGTACTTACCTCCAAGGTTTGACCTGTGTGCACACATATTTACTTATGAAAGAAAATTGAACGCATTGTTTTGTGTTGAGAGTAAATAGTTGGTAGTTCTCTCTTGAGAATACACTGAACAACCAGACTGCATTGAATAGGTATGAAAGGAAATGTGTTGGGGACTATGGGTGGAATGACAAGACTTGGTACTAAGAATTTACAGGCACATAAAATATGTACCTACTTTTAGGGATCATAGTTTGAGGTCAAAACCTCGTTGATTTCATCTTTTCTGGCATTTTAAATCTCTTACTATTTGAGAGGTTATCTAGATAAACGATTTCTAGCATAGCAAGTTTACTACCGGGTTCTGGAGTCAGACTGCCTAGTTTCACCATCCGACCAGCCAGTTACTTAGTCCTTCTACTTGTGCCTCAGTTTCCTCAGCTGTAAAATGAAAATGCTCAGAAAAGAGCTTAGGACAGTGCCCGACACATAATACTCAGTAATTATCAGTTGTCAGTATCTGGGATCACTTGTTACTGTATATTTCTTCTGCTACTGTCCCCTAATCTACTCTGCTTCTCGTGCTTTTGCTTCAGGATTTTTGCACTTGGTATTTATGCCTGAATTCTTCCCTCACCCACTATTTATATGATTTGCCTCTTCATTTCCCTCAGGACCCAGCGCAGTACGAGTATTTACTTAGAATGAGAAAAGGTGTCCCAACAAAATGTTGTAATTCTTTTCTTGAAATCCTTTTCGACATTTAATCAGAAATGCTCTTGTAAAATGTTTCCTGTTAACCTGGCTGCCTCTCCCCACCTGCAATACTCTCTCCCATAACTTTCAAAACTCATAGAGGCCCAAGCAAGTGAGGAGGGCTCTGCTCCTTACTCTTAATAAATTTCAATGTGGTAAGCATCACCCTGTATTTATTTGTTCATTGCCTTTCTCTCAGCACTGGACTGTGAATGCAGGAAGCCCGTGGTTTTTTGTTCTACTGTATCGCTAGAAGCTAAAACAGTGCCTGACATGTGTTAGAATCTCAATAAATATTTGTGGAACGAACAAATGACCTGACATGAGGAAAAAACTTGTGCTGCGTGATTCAGAGGAAGGAGACCCTTGTTGGGAGGGGGAGGGAATCACTGCCAGTTTTATAGAGGAGGTGGCATACAAGTCTTGTAAAATGTTTGTGTACAAAAAACCTGGAAGAAAATATATCAAAATACTAAGGGTATTTATTCTATTATTTTAATCGTTTTTTTGTTTTTTGTTCTGGAAGATGCCATGCTTCAGAATTCCAGCTTCCTTGACCTGAGATTATAGGTTTGGGTTCCTATAACATATGGCCTACCTTAGTCCTTAAACTCTGCAGAAGAATTTTAGATTTGAACATAAATTTAGGTATGTTCAAGTAAGACATTTATTTCATTTGTTTAAACTCTTCTCAGAAATTTGAGATGGTGAGAAAGTTCTCTTTGTATAACTAAGTCTTAAAGTATTGACAGTGGATAGAAGTTTTCCAAGATTCAGATTTCTCTTTGAAATAACTAAATGCTCCACTTACAACAAATACTATTGTTGGGTTTTTCTTTTTATTGAAATGACAGATTCATTTAGTTCATTTTCAAGGAAATGTCAAGTATCTAAGCATGAATAATCACCGTTTGTCAGTAAAAATGGTGTCCTATGGAAAAGTAGCTAGTTCAATTTGCAGCTCACAGTCACACAAGCTGTTCTTGGAGTTACCAGTACACTTTGGTATGCCTCAGTTCATCGAGTAAAATGATAAAATGGCATGCATTCAGGGGTCAAGATCTAATAAAATTAATGGTGTGTGTGCTTCAGCAAGGGCATTCTGAAGTGAAAATGGCTTTTCTTTTTCCCCGTGAGCACAGAGTGAAGAATTACAGCAACTGCTAGTACATCGTGGGGCTGCTGCCTTGGTCTGTGCTAAGGCACTGGCAGGTGGGCCATCGTTGCTTTTGCACTATTAGTGCAAATATCAACACAGCAAAAGGCGGGGAATGACATTTTAGTGTTACTGTTAAAATAATTTTGACCTTTCAGACTCTCAAAAGGTAATTCCAAGGACCCCGGGAATTGTACTAGATTACATGGAATAGGCTAAGGGTGAGGTAGGTGGTGATGGGAGGGACAAGACAAATAGAAGTAAGGAATGGAAAAGGCGGGAACAGATGGGAAGCATCTTAGAGAAAAATTTCACAGAGCTTTGTGGAGAAATATGGGATGCAGAATAGTGATTCAAAGAGGACTTCACAATTTTAAGCCTGATTGAGGAGCACATAAGAGACACTTGATAAATATTTGTTCAAATAAATTAATAGTTGCAGAATGATTTCAGTTACAAAGATAGTAAAATTGAGAAGGGGGGAGCTATGATGAAGTTTGAATGTTTTATTGGAAAAGAAAGAGATACCTATGAAATTTCTTTTCATTTTCTTGCTGTGGTTACTCCTAATGATAACTTTGTTTTCTGTGGAGAATAGCAATTCTTTAGCAGTGTCTTTAGAACTAATAGAAACTGATAAGGGTCAGCACCTTTCTCCAGCTCTTGCTGAGGGATTACCAGGAAGATGTGCAAACATGTCCTGTTGAAGAGTCCTACAGGTTTGGAGGGTAATTGACATAAGGAATGGGTGTGGAACAGTAGAATATGGGCTAGGTGTTTTTATTCTGGCGTCAACTTTTAGAATGTTTCTTGTTATATTCTGCTTGTGATGTATGCACACTTTTAAGAAAGGATAATGAGGCAGCTGGAAGTCCGTTGAGTATAGTCTGGAGGACGCACTTGCTCTGTGGGTTATTTTCTGGAGTCGTTGGAACGGTTGGCAAAGAATCCTTGCTACAGGTGGTTCAGAAGGTAAGAGATGCTGACATCTTTTGCAGTCTGTTGTTGAGGAGTTTGATTCTACTCCTTCCTTCTAGAGCCATATCATTTTTATCCTTTTCTTAGTGTGTCCCTCAGTGTTTATTGAGCATCTGTGTTGAGCTTCGTACCATGGCTGATGCAGGAGATGGCTTCCCTTTCTTCAAGGAGGTAGCAGACTGGATACGGGGATAGTACTAAGTAATCTAATTACAGCAGTAAGTAAGACGGAGCATTTTATGATTATACATTGGATTATGTGATTCTTGATAGAAGATCAGAAAATTACTGCAGTTTATGGCTTTTTAAAAGTGACATGATGAAAACTGGGCCTTGAAGTGTGGTTTACATTTACATAGGTAGAGTGGATGGACATTGTAGTTGAGGTGAATATTGAAGAATGAAGACCTGATGGAGAAATATGCAAGAAGGGATCATGTAAAAAACATGTCAAACTACATCAAATGATATGTGTTGGAGAATAATGGGAAATATTGGATGTTAATAACTGATTATAATAATAAGCAAATAGCAAATTTATGGAGTATTTACTGCACTTCATGTATATTCTCATTTTAATCCTCCTCATTGACTCATAAGGTAGGCATTGTTGGTATTTTCATTTTACAGATGCGGAAACTGAGGCACAAAAAGAGTGGTCAAGAATAGGCCCGATGTCATATATCTAGTTCATGGTGAAACCAGGCTTTGAATTCAGGCAGTCTTCACTCCAGAACCATGCTTTGTAGTCACTCTCTTTTGCTCTAGAAAGGTAGGTGAGACTAAAATATGTCTCAAGAAACTCTCTCCAGGGTATATGTTAAGTATGACAAATAAAGGAACTATTGAAAATATTTGAGTGGAAGCATAGATAGTGAGTTTCTCGATGACAGGGTAACTAGTTCTTAATCCTCTGGGGGTTAGGTAGGTATGATGTAGGGTGGACTGTCAATCCTCAGTCTGATATTTCAGACTATCTGGGAGATGGTGCAGTAGTTCAAGACTGAGTAGTACTGATATGAATTAGACTAATGACAGAGGAATTTGGGGCACAGATGGCCTGGAGAGATGGGAAAGCTGAGTGAAGCAAGATACGGAATTAGATTTTGGACAGATTGATTGAGATCATGTATTTAAGTGGAAAGGTGTCTGTCACCCCATCTCTCTCCTCCCCACCCTGCCCTCCACCCCCAGAGTGGTGGACTAGCAGAGTCACGTATAAAATAAAAAAGGAAGAGCACATAGGAGGACAAGACTTACTCAGTGATGGGAACCAGGAGAAGGGGCATATTTTGCCCTGAATTTTCAAAGGAAGAGAAGTTCTTATCCAGGTTCCTCCTCACTTTACTCTCCAAGGAATTCAGGGAATTCAAGAGTGAGGGTTTTTTCAGTCTTCCTTTTGAGGTGTGATATGACCCTGAATGAATGAAACATGCTATGAAAGGCCTGTGTTGTAAAGTATACATGTGTGTGAAAGTTACAGTCTTTAGGAAAAGGTTTGGTATTACAAGTTACTGAATATTTTCTAGTTGGAACAGGTAAGAATAATGGAGTAAATAGAGATAGAATTTACCTACAAATGTTATCAGAATTTTCTTTCAACATGTGTGCATCACTTTTGGATTCGAGTTTTCCTTTCATTGCCTCAGTAATAGGTACTTATCTTCCACTGTCCCTACACACTCCTCTCCATCCATGTCTTTCTTAGGAGGTGACAAAGTTAAGGAAGGAAAGAAGGAAATGTTGAAGGTGCTGAGTGATAGGATACCAGATGGACAATATCATCATAAAAACTTGTCCATCTTTCCCTTCTGCATTCCTTGTACATCTGTCCTCACCCCATTCTACCCCCTTTCTCCCTTCAATAAAAATTCAAACCCCAAACCTTCAAAGAGCATTGAGTAGAAACAGGCCCCACAGAGTTATGTTTACTTTTTTAACTGTCATTCAGCTTGAACAGTAAGAAGTTAGTCATTGTCATTTTTATTTCATAGTCGTTATGTTGACATTTTTCTTCTAGGGGTGTCATGTTTCTGGTTAGTGCTGTGATGTTGATTCACTAACGCCACTGGAGTCTGCTAATCATATAAAATGCTTTGGTTTGGAATGTTAAGATTATTTTTTCCTCAGTAAACTGTGGTTGCATGAGGTTTGACAAACTTTTTTTTTTTCTTTCAAAAACCAAAATTGAAGGTTTCTGTTAATTACTGTGCAGAGTTGCTATTTTTACAGTAGGTTTGTATTGTTTGTGTTGAGATTTCTCTGGCTGTTTTTATCATGCTGTAATGCAGTATTTGAATTAAAATTTGAAGAATATTTCTATAACATAATATTGCTTTCATAAAAAGTTATGTGAAAAGTCTGAAATTTAAATCAGGATATATTTTATAAGATTTTTAGACAAAATATTTTTTAAATATAATTTAGCTTATTTTGGTGGGCTTTATAGTGAATTAAAGCCTGAAAGCTAACCTTAGTGAGAGACCTAATATTTTTAGATGTTATTTGCAGAAATTACTCATTTACCTGATAGGATCAGCTGTTTTGGGGGACAAATTTTTTTTGTTTATCTGACCAAAATTTAAACTCATCTTTTAAAACTCATGAAATTTAAAAAGGTATTTAAATTGTTTATTGCTTAATTCTTAAATTATGATTTTTTAAACATAAACTTGATTTTAGAATAGTTTTAGATTTATAAACAGTCACAAAGATAGCATCAAGTTTCTTTATATTTCTCACCCAGTTTCCCCTTTTGTTAACATCTTCCATTACCATGGTAGGTTCGTCACAACTAAGGAACCCACACTGGTACATCACTATTAACTACACAGTTTATTTGGATTTTACTCGTATTTCCTTAATTTCTCTTTTCTGTCCACAGTCCCAACCGGTACACCACATTAAACTTAGTCATCATGTCTCTTTAAGCAGAATTTTCTGATCTCTGAGAGTTTCACAGACTTACTGTTTCTGATGACACTTTTGAGAAGTGCTGACCAGGTATTCCGTTGTCTTTCTCAGTTTAGTTTTGCCTGATGTTTTTCTCATGGTTAGACTGTTAATGGATTGGGGGGAGGATGAAGTATACATGCTATTAACATGACTCGTCACTGGGGATGTTAACCTCGATCGCATGGCTGTGGTGATGTCTTCTAGGTTTCTCTGTTGTCCACATGCTCATGTTGTGCTCTTTCAAAGCAAATCACCAAACACAACCTCACACTTAGGGATGAAGAGTTAAGCTTCACCTTTTTGAAGGAGGGGAGTACCTATATAAATTGCTTGGAATTCTTCTGTACAGATATTCGTATCTTTGCCTTTGAATTAACTTGATATTTGGTATGGGTTTTAGATACTTATTTTATACTCTGGGTTATAAACCAATACTCAGATTGTTCAAATTGTTCCATGTTAGTCATTGAGATCTCCTTTGGGTTGTCTCCTCTGTCCTTTTGATATGTCCTCATCATTCTGTTTTTAATACTTTCTTACTTTCTGGCAATAAAAGATAGTTCAGGTTCATCATATATGTTCCCTGCCCCAGCTATTCTAGTCTTCTCCCATTGTCCATCTGCAGCCAGCCTCTTTCTCCAGCTGTGGCAAACCTGGCTTCCACCATCTGCCACCATCTATTTTGTGTGTGTTCAGTCCCATTGTACTCGTGCAGCTTTTTAGGAATTGTCACTATTCTATTTTACAAGTTTTCAATCCAAACTGCTCTTTAACTTGCTTGTTTACTCTTTGAATTAATAATTAACACCATGTGCTAATAATTATTCTGTGAACTTCTAAATGTAATAACCACTTTTAGTCTTAATCCATGCTATGATGCAGGAACTTTCTCTCTGTTTTACAGGTGAGAATCGAAGAGCACAGAGAGCTTTATAGATTTGCCCAAGGGTCCCCAGATAGTAGATGGCAGAGCAGCAGCTGAACCCAGCCTGCCTGCCTGTGGAGTCCCCGTGTTTGGCTACACTGCCAAAAGTAGGTGTGTGAAAATATAGAGCTAAACATCTGTCATGTTGGTTTCTAATTTTTAAAAAAGTGTTACTTTTTTGCCGAGGAAGGAGGGTTGGAAGTGATTCAGTGATACCAGAAAAATCCCCAAAGTATCGCCCTGGATGTGAGAGTGGACAGTGGTTAGAAAAGAGTAAATTTCCTTAAAAAGGCAAACATGCAGAAATGGAACTGTATACTTACTAAAGGAGAGGTTTGTCTTCTGGTTAGTTGGGGAGATTGTGCTTGTAAGGAAAGTAGTTTATGCTTTTGCAAATGTTCTAGAATAAAACATGGACAGCTTTTTTTTTTTCCTCCTAAACCATCCCTCCATATTTGCCGGATTATTTTTTCCTTCTGGTAGAAACATGTGGTTCTCACCCCCTTCACACATGTCTCCTGCACAGCGGAGAAAGGATTGGGTCAGAGTTTCAGTTAGCAAAGGCGTTCAGCTGGCAGCTGATCAAGTCAAGAACTCAATCAGTCGAAGGATTTCTTTATTAACATGCAGAATCACGCCCATAATCTAATCCGTCTCACCAGAGGCTTTTTTTTAGGGTTTGGTTTCATTGGTCAGTGCACATAGAAAAGCTTAGTTATTCTGGAGCTTTGTCTTCAAACACTGCACCATTCCCCCTTCCTCCCCTCCAGAACCTGTCTTAAATTTTTTAGCAGCTTTATTGAGATATAATTCAAATACCATGCAATTCACCCCTTTAAAGTATGCAGTTCAGTGAGTTGTACAACCACTCTGACTTAAATTTGAGTCTTAAAATCAGAGACAAGACAATGATAGATGGAATTTATTCTTCCAAATGTTGATTTATAATTCTGTTTTTATATTAACTGCTATTATTGGAAACCAAAGGTGCCTAGTATGGCCTAACATTAACTTGTAAGGATTGGAGAGACATAAAAAACTATTTGAAACCATCAGAATGTGGTTTGTGTGTTTAGGCCTCAGTGAAATAATGCACACCACTGCCTTATTTTTACCATGATTCCATTTTCCTTTCTCCTCTTTAACTGGCTATTCCTTTGCTTCCACTCAGTTTTAAAGGCATTTAACCCCATAAAACTGTTTCAACTAACTCATAATTAAGCTGAAGCAAGATTGTAGTTATTACTTTTCTAGCAATAAATGCAAAGGGGAAAAAAGATCTTTTTTGTGTGCTGACAGTTTTCATTTCTTTAGTTGTAGGGCATGTTAAATTTCTCCTGTTGCTTAAGCAAAGTCAGATTAGCTACATAGAAAATCTGAAGAAAACTTTAATCATGAATTTTGATGCTTGTTCAGTTTGTCTACATACTTTTAAAATGATGGCCATCCATTTGGAACTTCTTGAGAACCATAACTTTTAAAAAGCACTTCAATTCCTAGAAGGAATTTACAAGTTGTAATTTCACTGAAAACAAAATCTGGTTGCGAACCGTACATACCCAAGTTGCACGTGGCTCATAGAATTGCGTATAGCATCTTGAAATTCGTAGTTGTTCCAAAATTGTTGGTGACAGTTATGATTCTCTATAAGTTTGGTGGATTAATTTTGGGTAAATGAGTTACCATTTATGTAATGAATTATTTATGTGATACTTGCTTTTGATACAAATTCAAAGTAATAGATTGGTATACACTTTTAAAAGAATTGAGGCACAATAGGCGGGGTAGGAAATATCAATCTGTAAGCAAGTGGAAGTGGGATGGATATTGGGTCAGTTTCTCAAAAACATTACGGAAACATTTTCTTTTCTTTTTCTAATCTTTACCTGAGAATATGCTTATTGATTTTTTTAAAGAGAGAGAAACACTGATCGGTTGCCTTCCATATGCAACCCCCACCAGGGATGGAACCCGCAACCTAGGTATATGCCCTGACTGGGAATTGAACCCGAAACCTTTTGCTGCATGAGCTGACGCTCCAACCAACCTGACCAGAACTGAAACATTTTTGAAAGAGAATTTATTTTTCTGAAAAATTTGCTTAATACTGTTGTAATTTGAGGTGTTTTTGAGTTGCTACTTGTGTCTTATTTTCCCCAGAATAGTATTAAAAACTCTTTAAAAGACTTTAATGTAAAAAGTCTAAAATTCCCACACTAGGATTTGGTAGGAGATACTGACTTTTAGGTTAAGAGCAGGATTTTACTTTTTTCTCTGCATCTGGGGGCATTGATCCTTGGAGAAGGTTGGTGTCTCTGCTTCTCATGTTGGTTTCCGGTAGAGTTTGGTGGGTGTGTTTCTGTATAGATGTTGTTTGTGGTACAAGTATCAAGACTGAGAGAAACACAATCATAAGCAGAATATTTTAACAATTACACTGGCAATAACACTTAGCTAGCAGACATGCCTTGAGCTACTCTTCCTTTAGTTTTGGGGTCACCGTGGGAAAGTGTAGTGAGAATCTGTGAATAACTGTGTGCTCTCACCCTCATGAGCGGCAGAGTGATCCAAAACTAAGCTTTCCTGAGCTTGATCAGCGCCTAGGCGTCTCGCACTCCAGGAGTCCTCCAAGTAGCTCTGAGAAAGACCGTTGTGAACAGGCTCCTTTGTCTGGTGGCACGCTATGCCTACCTCTACCTGGTCTTGCCTTCGCTGTGGCTTTTTCTGATTGTCTTCTCTTCCATTTTGTCCCTGTTCCTGGAGTGTGCACGTCCACCATGTTGCTTGTTCAAGTGTAGCACATGGGTTCTCACAGTTAATCCCAGTCTTCGTCAGTGACTGGCCGTGACCTGGCATCGGTTTCATATACTTTGTGATTGTACTTGTTTTTACATCAGCACCCGTACCTGACCCCTGACTCCCTATCCAGCCCCTCCCCCAGGCTGCACTGACCCGGTCACCAGCCTCAGGGCCAGAGGACAGTGGTGAGGAGAACCTTGGTTCTGCTCCTGGCACTGCCATCAGATGAAGGACTGGTTCAGTAACTTGACCACTCAGGGCTTCAGTTTTCTCCTCTCTTGCTAAGTCCTCTTTAAATATCATTTTCATTATGTTAACATTTGTCTCTTGAAAACAAATTCTGTTTTTCTTTGCACACTTGTGTTTTTGTTCCAAATCATGTAATGACATTCTTGGCTGTTAAAATTAATTGACTGTAATGGTTTTAAGTAGAATTTGTTATATTATAATGTGTGGTCACCCAACCAAAATTTATATAGATACAAAGCTTTACAAAAAATATTCTGAGATTTTTTTCAGCATTACCAGTTGCTTTGTCATGATTATATTCTTAATTTTCTAGAACTGTGAAATTCTAAGTTACTGAAATGGGTGCAGGTTGTTGCATCAGTACCAGGAACTCTGAATTCTTGATTCTGGCCGGCTGTCTGTGGTATATCCTGACAGCCCATCTAGCATTTTTCTGCCTCTTGTACTTAATTCAGTGGCCTGTTCCTGAGCTAGAGATCTGCTCTCTTGTTAGAAGACAGGTTAGCAGCCCTCCATTGTTCCAGGTTAGGTACTCCTCTGATGGAATCAGAGTACCTTGAATATTGAAAAAGAATGTTGTACATAAACATCCATAGCATTTGTGTTTCTGCTTGTTCAAGAGAAGTTTTTCAAAGTACTTTTAGTAGTACATTTCTGCTATTTTTAGTGCATTGTTGGCATTAACACTTAGAAACTATGTGCTTAAGCACTACCGACCCTCTTAAAGCAACTTTGTCCCTGAACCACTCTGTCCTTATCTTAGTGGCTGTGAATTACACTTCTGTCTTTACATTTATTATAATACTAGGTAAATAGGCGTATATACAGACTAACAAAACCAGTGATTGCATGTAGAATCTGGATCATTATTTTTAGTCAGTTTCTGTCCACAGTGTTAAATTACTGTGTTGTCTTTAGTTTTTAACTCTGAGTGTATCTCAATATCTAGTATCTTTTATTTATTCTGATTTCCGCTCTCTCTGCACACTAAGTTTTTTCTGAAGAAATTCACAAAGGCCTAAGTATTTATACCAAAGCAGCTAATCTGGTTTCAAATGGATCTGTATTGAGGTTCAGAGATATTACTCATTTTTAACTCCCTTTCATATTCCCATATAGTACCTATTTTCAGGCCTTCAGTTTTATTTGCTGAAGACTGCATCTGGTTTTAAAAGACATAAATTCAATTCATCACACACGTATCGAGCACTTATGGTATATGAGCATACTCTGCCTGCACTGGGTGTAAATATATAAGCAAGACAGTCCACGAGCTTTACAGCCTCAGCAGGGCAGACAGACGTACAAACAAGCATAACACAGCGATTTATTTTAGCGGTATATTTTAAGTTTTGTGATGTGGCATGAATACAGATTCTGAGTATGCCAAGAAAAGTTACAGTGTGGAAATTACCTTTAAGGTTTTCTTTGTTTTACAAGATGCTTTGTGAAGATGTAATTGATGTAAGGTAAACTGTATATTTAAATTCTGTTTTTTAATAATTTTGGCATACTCATGGCTTGATTTAAATCTATCATCATGCTATTTTTCTGTTTTTCCCATCTGTTCTTTGTTTTCTTTTTCCTCTTTTCTGCATTCTTTTGAATTGAGTATTTTTTATGATTCCATTTTATATCATGCATTGGTTTATTCACTGCACTTCTCTTACACTTTTAGTGGTTGCTTTAGAACTTTAATTTATCTGTCATCTTTCAATTGATTGTGTACCACTTCATCTATAGCATAAGGACCTAAGAACAGCATAGTTGCATTTGTCCCCCCCTGTCCTTTGTGCAGTTGTTGTCATACACAGATGGGACAAAAGGAGGTTGACAGTTCCTATGGAAAATAATGCAGTGATTATTTAATAATACAAGAATAAACTCCATTTTGTGTGCTCACAACTGTCAGCCTGCTTTTGCCCCACCCTGCATTTTTTACTTGTTGTACAGTTAGCCTCACAGTACACGGTTACTATTTTTGCTTTAATCATTTATCTTTTAAAGAGATTTGAAAATTAAGAAATCTTTTATATTTATTATTCTGATATCCTTAAGTCCTTTGTGGCAATACAAGTTTTTGTCAAGTATCATTTCTTATGTTTGAAGGATTTCTTTTATTATCTCTGTTAGTGAATTTTAATGGTGATGAGCTTTTTCTGAGCCTTCGTATGTCTAGCAAAGTATTTTGCCTTCATTTTTGAAAGATTTTTTTGGAGTATAATTCAAGGTTGACTCTTTCTTTTGCTATAGTCCTTTAAGATGTTGCTTCACTATATCTAGTTTGCATTGCTTTTCATCAGAAGTCTTTTGTTCTTTGTTCCTCTGTACTAATATGTGGGATTTTTTTTCTTGCTTTTAATGGTTTTTCACTTTATAACTATTTTCAAACATTTGATGATGATGTGCCTTAATGTTTTCTGCATGTTTCTTGTGTGGGAGATCGTCAAGGTTTCTTTTCCCCGTGGGTTTATAATTTTTATGAAATTTATAAAAATTCTCACCATTATTCAAGACTTTTTTTTTTTAAGATTTTGTTCATCTATTTTTAGAGAGAGGGGAAGGAGAGGGAGAGAAACATCAATGTGTGGTTGCCTCTCGTGCACCTCCCACTGGGGACCTGGCTTGCATCCCAGGCATGTGCCCTGACTGGGAATCGAACCAACAACCCTTTGGTTCACAGGCCTGCACTCAGTCCACTGAGCTACACCAGCCAGGGCCCAAACTTTTTCGTTTACCTGTTTATTAGGCTATTTGAAGTTGTTCCACAGCCAACTGACACTATTTCATTTTGCATAGTTTAGATTCGCTATTTTTTAAATTTACTAATCTTTTTATCTGTGGTGTTTAATCTGTTACCCTATCCAATGTATTTTTTAACTCAGTTACTTTAGTTTTCATCTATTAATATTTGGGGTTTTTTTAAATATATTTTATTGGTTATGCTATTACAGTTGTCCCATTCCCACCACCCCCGCCCTGCACACCCCTTCCCCCCCACACTCCCCCTCTTTAGTTCATGTCCATGGGTCATATATATGAGTTCTTTGGCTTCTACATGTCCTATACTATTATTCTTAACCTCCCCCTGTCTATCTTCTACCTACCATTTATGCTTCTTATTCCCTGTACCTTTTCCCCCTCTCTCCCCACATACACACACCCCTGATGATAACCCTCCGTGTGATCTCCATTTCTGTAGTTCTATTCCTGTTCTAGTTGTTTGCTTAGTTTGTTTTTGTTTCTGTTTTAGGTTCAGTTGTTAATAGCTGTGAGTTTGTTGTCATTTTACTGTTCCTATTTTTTATCTTCTTTTTCTTAGATAAGTCCCTTTAACATTTCATATAATAATGGCTTGATGATGCTGAATTCCTTGAACTTGACCTTATCTGGGAAGCACTTTATCTGCCCTTCCATTCTAAATGATAGCTTGGCTGGATAGAGTAATCTTGGATGTAGGTCCTTGCTTTTCATGACTTGGAATACTTTTTGCCAGCCCCTTCTTGCCTGTAAGGTTTCTTTTGAGAAATCAGCTGACAGTCTGATGGACACTTCTTTGTAGATTACTGTCTCCTTTTCTCTTGCTGCTTTTAAGATTCTCTCCTTATCTTTCATCTTGGGTAATGTAATTATGATGTGCCTCGGTGTGTTCCTCCTTGGGTCCAACTTCTTTGGGACTCTCTGAGTTTCCCAGGCTCCCTGGAAGTCTATTTCCTTTGCCAGATTGGGGAAGTTCTCCTTCATTATTTGTTCAAATAAGTTCAATTTCTTTCTCTTCCTCTTCTCCTTCTGGCACCCCTATGATTCGGATATTGGAACGTTTCAAGACATCCTGGAGGTTCCTAAGCCTCTCCTCATTTTTTTGAATTCTTGTTTCTTCATTGTGTTCTGGTTGAATGTTTCTTTCTTTCTTCTGGTCCTCACCATTGATCTGAGTCCTGTTTTTCTTCCGAGCCCTGTTGGTTCCCTGTACATTTTTCTTTATTTCCCTTACCGTATCCTTCATTTGTTCATCTAATTTGGGACCAAATTCAACCAAGTCTGTGAACATCCTGATTACCTGTGTTTTGAACTGTGCATCTGATAGGTTGGCTACCTCTTCATCGCTTAGTTGTATTTTTTCTGTAGCTTTGATCTGTTCTTTCATTTGGGCCTTTTTTTTTTTTTTTTTTTTTTTTTTTTTTTTTTTTTTTTTTTTTTTTTTTTTTTTTTTTTTTTTGTCTTGGCATGCCTGTTACATGGTAAAGGGCGGAGCCTTAGGTGTTCACCAGGGCGGGGCAGCCATGTCGCTGTGTAATGACGATGTTTGTGGGGGAGGGGACTGAGAGGGAACAATGCCCCTTGCTCTGCTCTCTGCCGGTTTTCAGTGACTTTCCACGCTACCCACAGTCCAATTGGGCCCTCTGGTGCTGGTTCTGGTGCTGATTCCCAGTGGGAGGGCTTGTGTACGCTCTAGGACCCTATGGGTCTCTCCAACGAGCTTTCCTGTGAGGCTGGGAGTTTCTCCCGCTGCCGCTGCCTCAACTCCCACAGGAGTTTTCAGTCAGAGGTTTTGGTGCTTTATTTCCCCGTGCTGGAACTCTGGGTTGCAGTGTCTGTCTCGCTCCCCAGTTGTTCCTCCAGATTTATCCTCACAAGGGAGTGGGACGCCCGGTCAGCAGCCACCACCTCTCCCAGCCAGCCACGCGTTTCCCCGATCCGCCAGCCGCTGCCCCGCCGCACGAGTCCTCTCCGCCTCTCCTACCAGTCTAGATGAATGTTTCTTTAATTTCTTGGTTGTCGGACTTCCATATGGTTCAATTTTCTGTCAGTTCTGGTTGTTTTTTGTTTTAAAATTTGTTGTCCTTCTTTTGGTTGTGCGAGGAGGCACAGTGTGTCTCCCTACGCCTCCATCTTGGCCAGAAGTCCTATTTGGGTTTTTTTAATATTCCATGTTTCTACTTACTCAATCTTTACTTTCATGAACATGTAGAATATACTTAAAATGTTTTGTTATTTTATTGTCCTAATATAATAATGTATTATTTTAATGTCCTTGTGTACTAATTCTATTTTTTGGATTTTTTTAAATAAAGAATTTATTACTTTTTTAGTGAGGGGTGAAGGAGGGGAGAAGGAGGGACAGAAACATCCATGGTTGCCTCTTGCACACCCGCAACCAGAGACCTGGCCCATGACACAGGCATGTGCCCTGACCGGGAATCAAACCTGCAACCTTTTGGTTTGCAGGAGTACACCCAACCCACTGAGCCCACACAGATCAGGGCTCACTAATACTAATGTACTCTTGAGCTTTTTTTGTAGTACCATGAAGTTATGTTGGAAACAGGCCCTTTTGAGGTTTGTTTTTCAACTGAGTTAGGTGGGAACAGAACAGCCTGTATTTTAGGGATAACTTTCCCCAATACTGAGACAGTATCTTGAGTACTCTTACCCACTGCCTCTTAAATTATGAGATTTTCTACTCTAAGTGGTGGGAATAAGAACTATGCCTCACTCTTCATGAGTTTTGGGAATTGTTCTCTTTCTTCCTGGTAGTTCTGCTTTAAATCTTAGGTATTTCTCACATACATGCAGGGATCAGTACTGATCTGAAAATTTGAGGTGGAAATGGACTGTCTGAAGCTCTCTGAAGGTCTCTTTCTGTGCAGTTCCCTCCTTCCTGGTATGCTTTGTTTTATGAATTCTAGCTGCCTTGGTGTCCCCGTGTTCCAGCTTTGTCTCCTCAACTCAGGGAGACCATCAGACTCCATGTGGGTTGCTCCTGCCCTCACTGAGGCCTGGAAATGATCTCTGGGCTGGAAGCTGGGACAGTTGTAGAGCCCTGTAGGGTTTGGCTTTTCTGTTTTCAGGAATCACTATAGTGTACTACTGAATGTTGTGTCTAAAGACAACTTCAATATATTGTTTATTTTTTTAAGTTTTTCAGGGTAAGGATAAAACTAGTCCCTGATACTCTATCTTGGCCAGGTGCCATACTTTTGAAAGCTAAAAACCACTGTATTTACTCATTAATTAAAGGGAAAATTGCACAGTATTTATACAAATGAAAAATTACCAAAACTATGTATATAGATAAAGCAGGACTTGCAGTCAAAATATACAGTTGGAAGTTCACTTACTAAAGAACAAGAAAGAACAAAAAATACAATGATTAAGCACTCCCTCTCCTCCCCCAGGAATTAGAAAAAGAACAGAGTAAACTCATAGGCACTAGAAGAAATGTAAATAATAAGGAGGGGCAGAAATTAAAGAGGAAGAAAAAGAGCTGCTCAATAAAACCTGAAGCTGCATATTTGAAAAGATGTAAAAAATAAAAACTTCTGTCCTGGCTGGTGTGGCTCAGTGGATTGAGTGCCGGACTGTGAATCAAAAGGTTGCGAGTTTAATTCCCAGTCAGGGCACATGCCTGGTTTATGGGCCAGGTCCCTGGTTGAGAGCTGCAAGAGGCAACCATGTATCTCTTGCACATTGCTGTTTCTTTTTCTTCTTCTCTTTCTCCCTCTCTTCCCGTCTCTCTAAAAAGAGTAAATAAATAAAATCTTAAAACCTACAAGAAATAAAAACAAAGGCATAAATAATATTTATTATTATTAAGAACAAAAAGCAGACATATAGCAGATATTTTAAAACTCTTTAAGGAAATATTGTGACCAACTTGTGCTAATAAAAGTAAAAGCCTAGATGTGTGGATTGTAAAAGTCAAGACAGACTGGAGGAGTCTGGTTTTCAGCCGAGAGATGATGGTGACTGAACCCTGGGGCACTAGGAGTGGAAACAGAAGTAGCAAGATTCAATAAAATGTACTTCTGTGCCTGGAGTGCGGAGCGTGGCAGAGAAGGATGCAGGTGTTGGTTTGTAGGGTTCTGCTTGGACGGTGGCCGGTATTGCGCCATGGCATTACACCTGGGGAATGGCAGCGTTATGAGGGGAAGGGTTGAATCTGAGGTGTATGGGGGACAAGGGCATTGTCTATTTGGTTGAATGGGTCTGGGACTTAAAAGAGACGTCTTGGTAAATTGTCTGCTTGTGTTGCCACAGGAATGGGTTCTTGTTTTTAAACGCACCAACTTGTTTTTCTTTTTTGTGAGCATGCCTTTAAAAGTTCCCAGAAATATAAAATACCTTTTTTTATCAGTTCAACCCTCCTCATATAAATATTATTTACCCAGCTAGATCTTAGATATGGGAACAAAGATCACACTTAGAGCAGTCTCTTGTAATACACACTAAAATGTATGCTTGTAACAGGAGCCGTTCACTTTTTGGCATAGTTCGTATGTAAGTGCTCAGATTTCTCCCAGTGATATGGCTGTGACTTAGGTTCTGTCTCTCTAGAGCTCATTGCCGGCTTACCTAGCCCGGCTCCTAGGCAGCTGGGGCAGCCTTTACTAGAATATAGCCACGTTGTCTTACTTAAGCAATGGTACTTTAAAAATACTTGATCCTAAGAATACTTCAAAAACAGGCCACTTCCACTTATTAGTGAGGTGCAAAAGGTTGACTTTCTTTTTCTTCTCCCTCTTCCTAAACAGAACTCTCAGCCACCCCAAAGATAGAAATGAGATGGCCTTTCTTTGTTTTACCAGGAAGAAGAGAATATGGCAGATAGATATTGGAAGTTGCCTTTCCTCTTGTGTGCTCAATCCGTGACTGGATTGAAGGCTGCCGTGTACCTCCACCTGGCCAGTTCTAGCATAATCCCAGCCTGACCTGTGTTGAGCTGGCTATTACTAAAACCTTTATCTGCGTTGTCCAAAGTATTTACTGCCTGTCACAAGTGTTGCCGATTTTTTATTGACGTATAAAATGTCACTGTATTTTGAACAAGGTGAACAGTGTGCTTTTTGCTGCATAGTACAACATGAATTTTCAGAGTTCAAGGCATTCTGACAGGTGGGAGGTGATACCTTCTTGTGGTTTTAATTTGCATTTCTCTTCTTTTAAAATACATTTTATTGATTATGCTATTACAGTTGTCCCATTTTTCCCTCATTTATTCCCCTCTGCCCTGCACCTCTCCTCCCACCCACATTCCCCCTCTTTAGTTCATGTCCATGGATCATATATATATAAGTTCTTTGCCTTCTACATTTCCTATACTATTCTTAACCTCCCCCTGTCTATCTTCTACCTACCATTTATGCTTCTTATTCCCTGTAGGTTTTCCCCCTCTCTCCCCACCCACTCCCCTGATGATAACCCTCCATGTGGTCTCCATTTCTGTGATTCTGTTCCTGTTCTAGTTGTTTGCTTAGATTGTTTTTGTTTTGGTTTTTTAGGTTCAGTCGTTGATAGTTGTGAGTTTGTTGTCATTTAACTGTTCATAGGTTTTGATCCTCTCTGCATTTCTCTGATGATTAGTGACCTTGAGCATCTTTCATATGTCTATTGGCCATCTTTAGAGGAGTGTCTATTCAGGTTCTCTGTCCATTTTGAAGTTGGATCGTTTGGTTTTTGGGTGTTGATTTGTATGAGTTCTTTATAAATTCTAGATGTTAATTCTTTGTCAGATGATCATTGACAAGTATCTTCTATTCAGTAGATTGTCTTTTTGTTTTGTTGATGGTTTCCTTTGCTGTACAAAAACTTTTTAGTTTGATGTAGTCTCATTTGTTTTGTTTCCCTTTTTTATTTTTTTTCTTTCCCTTGCCTTAGGAGATAATATCAGAAAAAATATTGCTAAGATAAATATCAGAGATTTTACTGCCTGTGTTTTTCTTCTACACCTGTCAGAATGGTTATCATCAGTAAATCAACAAACAAGTGTTGATGAGGATGTGGAGAAAAGGGAACCCTAGTGCACTGTTGGTGGGAATGCAAATTGGTGCAGCCACTGTGGAAAACGGTATGCAGGTTCCTCAAAAAATAAAAACTGGAACCACCTATGCCCCAGCAATCCTACTTCTGGACACATATCTGAAGAAACCCAAAACACTAATTTGAAATAATATATGAACCCCTATGTTCATTGCAGCATTATTTACAATAGCCAAGATGTGGAAGCAGTCCAAGTGTCCACCTGTAGATGAGTAGATAAGAAAATTGTGCCATATATACAATGGAATTTACTTGGCCATAAAAAAGAATGAAATCTTACCATTTGTGACAGCACGGATGGACCTAGAGGGTATTACGCTAAGTGAAATAAGTCATTCAGAGAAAGACAGACACCATATGATTTCACTTATATATGGAAATTAAGTGAATTTCCACTCATAAATTGGTTGCCTGAGAGGATGTGAATTGCAGGACTGGATAAAAAAGGTAAAGGAATTAACTATAAAATTGGCAGTTAAAAACTAGTCATAGGGATGTAAAGTACAGCACATTGTGACAGCTGATGGTGCCAGGTTGGCACTGGAAATATCATGGGGAACACTTGAGTGAAGTATGTGATTGTCTGACCGCTGTGCTGTACACCTGTAGCTAATACAAAAGAATATTGAGTGTAACTGTAATTTTAAAGAGTTAAAAAATACATAAACAGTGTAAGATATACTCTATAGTTTTAACAGATGCTTTGTGAGTTTGTTTAGTTTGTTTGTTTTTGCCTAATCCCTTCATGTTTTTCCCCCAGCCCCTCATCCTCCCTCCCCTCTGACAGCTGTCAGTCTGTTCTCTGTGTCTATGAGTCTGTTTCTGTTCTGTTTGTTAGTTTATTTTGTTCATAAGATTCCACATGTGAGTGAAATCATATCGTCCTTGTCGTTCTTCGACTGGCTTACTTCATTTAGCTTAATGCTTTCCAGGTCTATCCATGCTGTCACAAAGGGTAAGATTTTCTTCTTCCTCTTCTTTTTTTTTCTTATCGCAGAATAGTCTTCCAGTGTGTAAATGTACCACAGCTTTTTTATCCGCTCATCTACTGGTGGGCACTTGGGCTGCTTCCAAATCTTGCCTATTGTAAATAATGCTGCAATGAACATAGGACATGCTGCATGTATTCTTCTGAATTAGTATTTTAGGTTTCTTCGGACATATTAATAGATTGCTATGAAGTTTGGCAGGAGTATATGGACCAGTATGATATTGATGTTTCCACAATGATTAGTATTGTTGTAATTTTAGTTATTCCTTTAAGTATCACTCATAGGAAAGGCTTATACCATGGTTCAATAAATTTTTTTGATCAAATATTACCCAAGTTACCAATTTCATTTTATCTTTGTATTTCAAGTTTAATTGTTAACTTACAGCTTTTCAAACAGAGAATGTATTTATTTACATTGTTCAAAAATAAGAATGCTGTTTTTAAAAATAAATACCCTGAGAAGTCTTACCCCTACCTATCCCCATCTACTCCTTCTCCCTCCCCATTACAT
>VMDR010008177.1:0-37533 GCA_007922815.1 Macrotus californicus | reverse complement strand
CAGTGAGGGGGCCCGGTGGAGGTCTTCCTTCTGGGAACACAGTGAGGGGGCCCGGTGGAGGTCTTCCTTCTGGGAACACAGTGAGGGGGCCTGGTGGAGGTCTTCCTTCTAGGGCAGGGCGGTCAAGCCCTGACCTTCACACAGGCGTCACCTCGCCAATGCACAGGGAACCGGTGACACACGAAGCTCCCTCTGGAAATCACTGTTAGGGTTTTGTTGTTACAGGAACGAGAAACTCAGGAGAAACCAAGAACCCTGACCTAAGTGATGGGGTTTGCCCGTGTGAGCGACCCGGCGACCTCCACCATGGCCGCGCTGTGCTGGCGGGAGGCCGTCGCAGCATTTAGAATGACGACTGTCAGGCGTTGTGTGAGGGGACTCACCTAATGCAACAAAACGGGTTCTTACAGTCTTCGAACGCAATAGGACTTAGGGAGCGTCTGCTGCATTTTATCCATCAGCATGTTTTAATTTTTCTCTTTGGGAGAATATTTCACACAGAAAGAGTTCAGTAGGGTACTGATCTGTGTACTAGAATTCAGAAGGCATGCTGCCGTCGGTGCTGTATGTACGGAATGTCCTGGCAAGATCTGCTCATTAATTTCACCAAATACGCCCTTTACTTCCACTGAGTTTTAAAACAAAGTAAAACTGAACTACCATTTGTGATTACAAAGAATGCATTTACCCAATCTTGTATCCTATCGTTGCAAATCAAACAAAATGATTTATAATATACTCAACATACCACGCGATCATTTGTAAACCAGTCAATATCAACCAACTGTATTTTAGAGAGCACGATTTTAAATTTGTCTTTTTAAAAAATACCGGATTTCTGTATTTGGGACCTTCAAAATCATCTATGGCTCCCTCAAGTAGCAGATGATAAATTAGCCTGTGTCCCAGGCCCTGCCCTTAATAATTAAACTCAAAACGACTCTCCTTAGTCTCTTAACCCTGAATTTTCTTTATCCATTCTTGGAGTAAAATCAGATCTCAACATAACCTATGAAATACCATTATAAGTCAATGAATATTCAAAGCAAAATCAAGTTTAAAATCAATATATTTAAAAGTGCATTTTCTTTCTTTAAAAAATTAACTTTTCATTGCATATGTATACAAGATTTAAGATTAAGTAAAGAGAGAAAGTTGGCTTGTCAGAGCAGAATGGCTAATTTTCCATGTTCCCTGTAAGGCCAAAAAGAATGACCCAAACCACTAAAATTCTTTATTCCAAATATATTCCAAATCCAATCATTTAACTAATAACTTTGAATATGTTTCTAAGACTGTGAGCTGACATAAAAATAAATGTACTAAACTTGCAGAATGTAAAAAAAACTTTTTCTTTCTGAATCCTGGATATTGTTAGGGCTGGGTGTTCTCCCAGAAGGTAACGCAAATCTTTATATGAGTATGTCGTCACATTTTTCTTATTTTTTAATTGTCACTGTATCGTGTCCCCAGTGTCAATCTTTCTGTGATGTTAAACGAGCTGGTGCCATTTCAGTTTCATAAAATAATCTAGCTAAATACCCATGAACAAATCACACACAGTCAAAACAAAAATGTAATAAAAATATTTAGTTAAAAGACACATAATTACTCCCATTTATGGATTTAAAAATACAAATAAAATTTTATCAATTTGATATTCAGCTTTTAACTGGCTCAATACATAGCCTTGATTTCCTAAAACTGTATTGTAGCATCTTTTGAAAAATTAAATGCAACTTTATACCTTCATTAGTAATGTTAATAGAGGTAAATTAACAGTATACTTGTCCCTGGGTCTCCCCAAAAAACTGAAGCCTTAGTGTAAGTTTAACATTTTAATATTTATAAATTTTTAAAAATTTTACACGTGCTGAATGGTAGCAATACCCATATCTGTGATCTGTCGTAACTGTGCGTGACAGATGACGCCACACCAGGAAGCCTAGGCTCGGAGCACACTGAAGATCAGAGTTCTGTTAGGTGCACAGTGCAGGTGCAGGATTTCATTTCAGGCTAAGAAAGTGAGCTATTAGTACGTACCTGGCAGCTCCTAGCAGCTGAGGCCTAAGCATCTAGACTGAAAAGGAGAAAACCTCTGCATGCTGGGAAGGCCTGGGAACAGATGAGGAGCAAACCCCTAGGGGTGAGGAGGGCAAAGCCAGTGTACATGAGAGCCTATGGGTGCTAATGTGCCAGCCGACCCTTCTAGTCACCGCCCCTGTCTTAGAGTGGCTCGGCCTTCACAGACTGAAGACAGGGAGCTAGAGGTCACAAGCAGACCGTTCCACTGGCCCTCCAGAGCAGAGTGGAAGCCCATTATTAAGCTTTTACTTTCACCTGAACCAAGTATATTCTTTGGCTAAATGTGTCACGGGCTCCCATTATAGCTGACCAAAAACACTTCACATTTCACATCTAAATTAAAATGTTTGAAGTTCAACTTCAACCATGGCACTTCGTATCAATTTGAGCTCGGCAATATACCTAATTTGGACATTTTTAATTTTAGAAAATCAATTTTTAAAGAATTCTTAAATGCAGTGTTTTCAGAACATAGTTATTTACCAAGTCAGAGGATATATGTTCACATTTTAAAATAATTTAAAATATTATCATATCCTCAAACCAGCTCTGTTGTTTTATAGAAGAATTTATAGAAAGTTGTGTTAAAAACACATATCCAAATCAATTCCTTATTCTCTAGTTTAAAAAAAAACCTAAGAAGTATTGAGGTTCCTTCTGATTTAACAGTGAATATTTTATTCAGGAACCAATAATGATAATTACTGGTCAGACAGCTACCTCAGGAAGGTCTAATGACAACTGCCTCTAACGACAGAGGTGACAAACAGAAACAAGTAAAAATTGTAACAAAGGGGTATTTGACAGGTTAGACTGACATGGTCTCCTAGGGGCCTCAGACTTGAAATCAACAGTTCCCTTCAATCTTGAGGGGTTCATATATGGATTAACAGAAATGAGAAATACAGTAACATTACAAATACAGACTCGACATTTCTGCAAAAGAGAGTTCAATCAAAGGCAGTAAGGAGAGTGCCACCGAGGGGTGGGTCATACAGGTGCTGGGCTTTGCGATGAAATCGTGAGCAAGAGCAGTCATCACCTCATCTGCACAGAACAATGATATAATCAGACACATGGCTTACAATGAAATGACTCAGTTCACTGGTCGATGATTAACGTCTGGAAAAGACTGTGAAGCTGTTGTTTTTACATAAAACGTCACACTTTATACCAGGAAGAAACTCAGTACAGTGAGGTTAACATGCTACTATCCTCCAACAAATTAAAAACCACAAGAAAGAAAGGCCCAGATGACTGTGAGAAGGACACGGTGAAGCACTGCCATGCACTCTAGCGGCCCAGGCAGCCACCGGTCCGCAGGGACTGCGACAACCCAACCCCGGTGACGGCGACAAGAGCGGGAGGGGCAGGCGCTGTCGCACCAGTTCCAACGGTAAAACCACAGGGTCCACAGACACTGCGCCTCCAGAAACACATGGGCCCAGGGAAATAAAGTCAAACAAAGAATGAACCGAAAAGCTAGAAACTAGAAGTTAAAGGTTACTATGCATGAACATAAATTTCATGTAACACAAAATTCTAAAAAAATCAAATGCTTGACAGTATCCCTTTAACATATAAACGGGGAGGTTTAATGTTCTTGTTTTTAAAACTCTTTGGACAACAGTCAGTTTTAACAGTAAAAATCAATTTACTAAAATTAAGCCTGTGTTCTTAACCCCCACCGGGCCAAGAGCATTAAAACAAAACCCACAAAAATGAAAAGCCAATAAGCACAGCTAAAGACAAATCTGAACAACAAAAGAAAGACCCAAACTAAACAAATACCAATCAGGAACACGAACACACATACACACACACACCAGGACAGGAACACACACACACATCCTGGAAAGAGTCCAGCTACTGCAGTAAAGTGGGGCCCCCATTACCTAAAACACAGTGTTGCCTCTTTTTTTCCTTTGCCACTAATTACATTCCGGTGACACCTGAAGGCTCATTTGGTCCCCTGTGAAGAGCAGTCGTCTAGCGACATTGCAGTACAATCGACAGCATCAGGCAAATTCAGCACATACGTTGCCATCTGAGTGAGAGTTATTAAATTCAGATGCCTTTTTATTTACCAAGCATCCCTTTCCTACTTACCTTTGTTTTTAAAAACTTGATTACAGTTCTGTCACAGCCAGTGGACCTAGCCAGCCAGCTGTGTGCCCCAGGACACTTCACAAAGAGACTACACTCACCACACACAGATGAGTGTGGCTTACAACCACTGAGAAGGTGTGCAGATCTGGGAGACACACCACACCAAGAACAATGCCAAATAGTGGTTACTGGTGCCGTGGCTTCAAGGTTTGTTAAGGGGAAAAAAGAAATCTAAAAATAAATGAATGGTTCAAAGTATTTTTAAAAACACAATGCAATGTGTATTACATGAAGAATGACATTAATTTTTTCCTGTTTTAAGATGATTTTGTTCCCCCTCTGCTGTTCCTCAATGGTGACAACTAACAGACATGGTCCTCAAAGGCCTGGCTCCAGCTCTGCCTCGACATGTGCCTAAGGCAGCATGCCAAGCTGGGTGCAGCTCGGATGCTCCTGCTGTGGTAACTGTAACTGCATTGCTGTAACTGTCGAACAGCATGGCTGTGAAGGAGCACATGCTACATGCAATCCAGACAGTAACAGCACATTCCAGGGACAGTTTGGCAGAGAGATAGCAAGAGCACAGCAGGACACCCACCCCCTGGAACAGTGTCACTGTGCCATGTAACTTTGACATGGCAATGGGCCATGTGCCTGTGGCTTATAAATTAGCTTTCATTTCCATAATTTACAGGAAGCATGACAGCAGTAAAATCCTGATTACAATCAACAAACTAGAGGGTCAAAGTGGAGTTTTTTAAGTTTACATGGTTCCTGTGAAATGAGGACACATCCACTCCAACACAATTATTGCCCTGATGTCTAAAATCTGCAGTGGTCACTCCCATCCTCTAAAATGCTGCTTACGCAAGCCATTCCAAACAGAATACCACAGCCACGGCTAACAGGTTGGCAGAAACACACTCAGAGTGAGAGCACACACGGACGGGCCTCCATCTCCCTCACAAAGCAACACGAACACGCCACAGCAAGGGCACCAAGTTCAGAGGAGCTTATACCCTAACCCACTCTGAAGCCTCAGGACTGAATTTCTTAATAAAACAGATCTGCTTTTTTTGCTCTTTCTTCTTAAAATTAAGGCAATGAAATGGCTACAGTTCCTAAAGTACTTTTTAGGGAACAAAAATATACATGTATTTTCCTCCTCAAGTTCAGGCATCAGAGTTTGACTAAAGACCTGTTTTCCACAAAAACTGCCACACCAGGCAATGTCATGAGGCCAGTGAGCCCCTGCCAGTGCCTTCCCCCCTTCCAAACTCAAAACTGGATCACTGGGAGGAAGAGCACCACAGCACAGAGCCTTTTCCAAGTTTTCAGCATCTCTTGCATTGACTCAAACTTTTGGGGTAGCAGAGGGGAGAACTTTATTAAAATGAAGAGTCCCATGGCCCACACACAGAAATTCTGGCTGAGGGCCTGCAGTCGGGCCCAGCTCCTCAGCACTGCAGGCGGCTGGTGGAAAGCATCTGAGAAACATCACCAAGCATACGAGTATAGAGCCACCCGTATTTCGTGGTGAAAACTCTAAACTTTGGCTAGCCACCTAACATGTGACAAAGGAAAAGGCACTGACCATTTCATGGTGCCCATGTCTGTTTGCACATATATGAAATTTCATTCTGAAAGGTTAAATCACCATTCCAAACCCACAGAACACTTGCGGCCGACTGTGGTCACCTAACAGCAAATGCTGATTGGAGGTGAGCTCCCCTGTCTCACTGCACTGGTTACATGTCAAACTGCCAATCTCTCCCAAACCCCAATGGCCAAGGAACTGAGGACAGGACAGGACTCGACTTTTAGCAATTCAGTGCACTTTGCAGAAAGGATCTAAATTAAGCATAGAGTTTTGTTCTTTATTTTACACATAGGAGACCACCAACATTTGCCATAAACTCTTCTAAACTCTTCAGGAAGGCCATCTTCTGCTTCCGATCCAGCGTAGGAGGGGTGCTGCTTGCAGTGAGCTTGTTGAAGGCATCTGCTAATCTCTGGTAAATAATGGGGTCCTGCTGGCTTGACAGTAATGTTTCGACCAGTTCTGAGTACTCGGCCTGTTGAAGAGACAGAGCGCATGTGAGAGCATGCCTTCCTCCAGCAGCACGCGAGCAGGCCTATCGGTTACTGGGCAGCAGGACTCCAAGAGGCAGAGTCTGCTAGCTCTTCCTCAGTCAGCACTATGCTAGCTTCTGTCTCAGCCTTCCCACTGGTAACACACCTGTCATAACAACGCTCCAAGGCAACTGCTGTTTACACCCCTGTTCTGCAGGTGGAAGTTCTTACATGCAGCAACGTTACCCAATACATCCAAGAGCACAATGCCTTTGAGCAAGAATGCAGGCTGTATGGCACCAATTTCATTGTGTTGCCTCTTCTGTGTTTTCAAAGCACACTATTCATATTTGCTTTGCATTTTATACATAACCGAAGTCAGCAACCTTTTGACAGTTTCCCAGAGGTTTTTATACACACCGTGTCCACACAGTTCTGCGGACAGCAAGTCACGCAAACACAGGTGGGAGGAGGCAGGGTGGGAGAAGGGTTATGTCCGCCCTTTCTCAAAGTGGAAGCAGAACATTGGCATGACTGTGCACATGCAGCTCAGACCAGCACTGTGCTCAGCAGCTCTGGGAGAAAGGGTAGGCGGAGATTAACAAATGCAAGTATGTGTGTGGCTTTTCTGCTTTTAGTGCCCACCATAACAAAGCCTTATACAAATGAGGGGGTATGACATTAAGGAAATGAAACCAGGGCAGCTTTCTAAGATAAGCTCTCAAAAAAAGCTGGTCTGCCACTTTTTTAGCAGCTTCCTGCGACATCATGATGGACCACATTGGTAAAACCACACATTGATGACATTTGGAAGAGGAAGGCGCAGCACCCTGAGCCACTCAGGCATGGAGCCAGGGTGGCTGCCCTCGGTGCCCCCTCTGAAGGAGAGGTCTCTTCGCAGGGCAAAGCATGGACACAAACCATGTCCCTGTTAATGTGAGATGGCTGTGTATCTGGGCCAGACCCGCAGGACGCCATCCTCACCAAGCCCAAGCTCTCTGGAGGCTCTCTGCTCTGCAATGTGTGAAGTGTTTTTTAACGACTCTGTTAGCTGACTGATTTGGCTCAGTGGGTTGGGAGTTGTTCTGCAAAACGTGAGGTCACTGGTTTGCTTCCCTCTCAGGGTACATGCCTGGGTTGCGGGTTTGGTCCCCAGTCAGGGCTCATAGGAGAGGCAACCAACTGATATTTTTTCCCTCCCTTTCTCCTTCCCTTCCCCTCTCTCTTTAGGGGGGAAGGGGGGAGAGAAACATCAATGCGAGAGAAAAAGATCAATCAGCTGCCTCTCACACGGCCCCCAACTGTGGAACAACCCCCTAACCCAGGCATGTACCCTGACTGGGAATCAAACCAGCGACCTTTTGCTTTGTGGAACAACGCCCCACCAATTCTGCCTCACCGGTCAGGCCATGAATGTTTTTAAAAAGGTAACCAGAATGCAACTGCTTATGTCTGTAGGAATAAGAAGCCCACCTTCCTACTAGGAACAGGAAGTCAAATGACAGACAAAGGCCCCTGACTACAATGGGCACCATCTCAGAAAGTGAACTCCTGAGCACCTGCAGCTTGGGGTGCAAACAGTTTAGGAAGCCTGCCAGAAGCAGGCTTCAAAATAGTATGATGACCACCTTGGAATCCTATCTTTCTAAAACAAGGAAAAGAATGAAACCTTTAGCTCCAATTACAGCAAATGCTACGGCCTCTACACTTTAAAAAAATGTTAGTTTCTCTAGCAAATCATTTGGTCATGCTGGGACATGTGTGTAGGGGCATCTGATGACCAAATACGATTCTTTCTCATACACTAGATGGGCACTTAAAACAGGGACGGGAGACAAGGGACCAGTACAACTTTCTTCTGTGACATTAACGCCACATCAGTAAGTGCTTCAATCTTTAAAGACTCAAACAAGAAAGAAGGGAGAGAGGGAAGAAAAGATAAAGAAAGGAAAAGAGAAAAAGGAAAAAGAACACTGTTTCCATATTGTAGTATGGAATAAGCACAGCTGTTTCCCGTGCTCTCCAAAGGCAGCCTCTTGTGCGTCTCTGGTCTCACTCAGCCCATTTTCCTTATAAAACTGAGCTCCTCAAGGACAGAAGCATGTCTCCATTACCCTCTCACATCTGACTCCTGGTTCCTAGCAGTTGTTTAAGGACAAGCTTTAGGGTAAAGGATGGAAAATCCTTTGTTATTCCCCAGAAGGGAAAATAAATGCTTATTTACTGTCAAACAGCTCATCTGATGAACAGAGAAGAGTCACAGCTGGTGAGGCAGTGAAGAAACAGAGTCTGACCACAGCAGAGCTCCAGCCCTGAGGCACAGCCCTTCTGAGGTTTGGAGGGCTCACACCCACTGTGGGTCTGAGCCCTCTCCTTCTAAGAGGACGAGGCCCCGAGAGCCACTGCCGTACCTGGTGCAGGCACACCAGCGTGTAGAACGCCTCGCCAGCCGCCGTCGTCATCTCCGTGCTGTGCTTCTGCAGAACCAGCATATCGAAAACCAGCTGAAAGTGCACAAGGAAACTGCTAGCTGAAGACACACATGCGACAATCACACAGTCCTCCCCTTCCCAGTTCCAAAAGAGAGAGAGAGGGTGACCTCGTGACCTGCTGCCTGAGTGCCTTACCTTCAGAAAGTGCCGTGTTGCTAGGAAGAGCGGTGAGTCTGTCTCCTGAGCTTTTGCGCACTGCTCAGCCAGTGGTGTCAGGGCCTCCAGGCACAGCTGGCAAACCTCCGAGCTCATTCTGATCATGAAGGTCAAAGAGAAAATGCGAGTAGACACACTCGACATAGTAAGACAAAGAGATGCCACTACTATCACATGGAGTGTTTCTAGAAATGAATGCAGGCAAGCAAGACATGCACCCACGTGCAACATGTCTTTGCTGAGCTAGGTGACAGAGGACTCCCGAGGTTTGATATGATCCACAAGTGACTGGGCTCTGGGACTGGAGACTTCCAGCATGTTTTTGACTGCGAGGCACACGCTGATAAAAGCCCTGTTATTCTCTACTATCAGGTAGCTAAGACCAGACACTCAACAACTGCACATTACATCACCAAGCACTTAATAAAGGAGTGATTGGGGACCAGGGGCAAATGCCTCTGGGACCTGTGAAAGAAGGAAAAGATGGGACCATCCAACAACAACAGCCCCTCAGAATTAAGGCAGCCACAGAGCTGGTGGTTTTGTTTAAGAAATAAAACCGAAATACGAAAGAAAAAGAAAAATGCAAGTTTTAGAAACTTTCTTCAGGTAAGATCTTTTCCCCATGTGACAAATGATACCGATGCTCATTTAAAGGATATGAAGTCATTCCCAGTTCTAAAGAGCACATCAGACTTTTAAAAAGGTCTTCAGGAAGCTGTGGTATTTTTTCAGGAAAAATCTCACAGATAAATGTGATTAATTTGTAGTATTGATTACAAAGGGTTGGAAACTGAAAAATAAAAATTAAATATTTAAATGCTTAACATTATCTAATTTTATTTTCATTAATGCAAAAAAGTAATGTAATAACAGGCAAGTTTCTAAGTATAATAATGTTTTAAAAACACATATAAGATATAGAAAACAAGAAGAACTAATTAAATGTGAAAATAAGTGACAATAAAGGGAATATTTTAATAACTGATATAATACATAGTAAAAACAATTATTTTCTGAATAGTTAATAAAAGATACAACAACAAAAAAAAAAGGTACAGCCGATTCCAAATATTCTATTGTTTACCTTAAAAAAGTAGCCCTGGCTGGTGTGGCTCAGTGGATTGAGCACCAGCCTGCAAACCAAAGGGTCGCCAGCTCAATTCCCAGTCAGGGCACATGCCTGGGTTGTAGGCTAGGTCCCCAGTAGGGGGCGTGCGAGAGGTGACCACACATTGATGTTTCTCTCCCTCTCTTTCTCCCTCCCTTCCCCTCTCTCTAAAAACAAATACATAAAACCCTTTTTAAAAAAGTAAACGATGAAGTCAAATCTTAAAATAATTGAATGACCTCTGAATAAACCCGTCTGCAAATGTGTTTATGTGCGTTCAGCACGGTGGGAAAACACGAGAAGGTAACCCCAAAGGCTAAGATTAGAGGCATAACAGCCCTTTCACACTGCCAAATTCGGTGCCTGGACGGGCAGCCCTGGTAGAGGAGGTCATCAACAGTAGTTTAACCTCACTTAAAAGAATGCGCATCTGAATGTTTGAAGCTTTCTCTGATTAAAAAATAATAAGCAAGTGACCCTAAAAGCAATCACCACAGAGGTGACGACACTTCCCACCTGCTGCCTGCACACAAACACCTGGCTCCCGGACCACGGGAATCCCCTCCAACAGACATCTGTCATGGCAGCCGCGATGGGCGGGGCCCACTGCCTGGGGCCCCACGCGCATGCCCCCACCCTCCCGTGCTGTGCGCGCACGCCCCTCCGCTTCCTCCGAGCGCACGGCCTCGTCCTCAGCCTCAGCCCCCTATGGCCTGTCACGGGAAGACGGGAGAAGGGCAGCCTCGTAGCGACCACCCCCGAGCGCGGCCCAGTCAGGAGGCACAGGACGCACAGCCGTGGGTCCTGGTTTCCGGCCGTCCCGCTGCTGCGCGGAGCGGGGACCTGAGAACCGCTTCTCTGCGCGACCCCTCCTCTGGCAACGAACAGCGCTCCTCAGGGGCCCGAGGACCGCGCACGCCTGCACTTCCAGCTCAGCCGGCGAGGGCGCCGCATTGGGGCGGGGCAGGGAGGGCCTGCGAGGGCTGAAGGGACAAGCCGGCGCTCACACCCTCCCTCCCGTTAGATGAAGAGCACGTTCTCGTCTGAAACTCCCTTCAACTTCAAGCACACGCATTTCAACGTTCACGTTCGCTTTCTTCAATTACCTTCAAGAGATCCTGTGACATCAAGGGAAGGATGAGGTTGACTCCGTACAAAACCACGTCCGCCGCTGACACAGACCTGCCGGCCGCCTGCCCCGGCTCGTGTCCTCTGAACACTTCATCTATCAACAGAAACCACGCAGTCTTGTGGTCATAAGTCAACAAAGGGGCAAAGCTGGGCGCACTCTCCCCTAGGGAAGGAACGGCAGACCCGAACCCTAAGCCACAGCAAATCTGGGCGTGGTTGACAGGACCCCGGGGAACCTGGCCTGGTCGCCCTTCTGCGCTGCACTTGCAGGGTCCCGGGGCACCCGGCACACCCGGTCCTGTGTCCACTCCGCGCACCCCCCGTCCACGGTCGGGGAAGGCCAGTGCTCATCAGTGTTGTGGAGAATGAGTCTGCCCCACTGGCAGCCTGGCCACGACAGGGTTAAATACTGTCCACAGTGATGTCTAATGATCTCTTAGGTGTGTGGGAGTTTTCTGAGCAGAATAGGGGAAATAGACAAAATGTTACATAAAAAAAGAAAGTAATTTTTAAAAATAGCTACCATGATCAAGGGTTATTATCCTTACTCCATAAAGAATGCCCGTAAATTAACAGGAACCCTAAGACCTGAATAGATAACTGAGTAAAGTCTAACAAACCCACCAATCCGATGAAAAATGGTTCAGTCTAATCATTAATCAAACAATGCAAAAATGTTTAAGTTATGATTTCTGATTCATTAAATTCAAGATGACTTTTAACCCTCACCTGAGGATATGTTTATTGACTCTAGAGAGAGGGGAAGGGACAGAGAAAGACAGAAACATCCATTTCTGAGAGAGAAACTCAATCAGTTGCCTCACGCACGGCCCGAGACCAGGGACCCAGTCCACATTCCGGTGTATGGAACGACACTCCAACCAACTGAACCACTCAGTCAGGGAAAATTCAAGATGGCTTTTACATGATAAGAATTACATGCTGGAGAGGATACAGTGTGATATTTACCCTCGAAAGCTATATAGTAAAAACATTTTGAGCACTGTATATAATAAAGATACACTCAGAAATTCAGACAGACATTTGTCCACAGAAGTGATTACTGCGTTGTTATTTGTAACAGCAAAATAGTAAATACTCCAGGGGTACAATATTAGTGAAACTGATTAAATTCCAAAATGTGGAAGACCATTCAGCTGTCAGTCATAAAAAATTGTAATGACAAGAAAAAGGCCAATACATTGACTTAAAAAG
The DNA here is from genome assembly GCA_007922815.1 of Macrotus californicus. Lineage (NCBI taxonomy): Eukaryota > Metazoa > Chordata > Mammalia > Chiroptera > Phyllostomidae > Macrotus > Macrotus californicus. The sequence goes on along the minus strand of VMDR010008177.1, from coordinate 25,161 downwards.
GCAGAATATAAAATTGTATTTACAGTACAACTGCAGAGGAAATTGTACAAAAGAACCAAAAGGGAAATTACCAAATGCAATTTATAGTTGACTCTGGATTATGTCAAAGGATAAGTGGTTTTTTCTGTCTCTGTACTTAAAAATTTTTCTACTAACAGCATATTACTTTAGAACAAGGGGAAAAAGATAAAATGGGTCCCCCAAAAAGCATACTACCACTTAAAAACCACCTTTCAGCCTAATTCTGAATTCTCCACTGAGGTCTCAGTTCTTCCATCTTCCAAAGCAAGGATGCAACTCTGGCTTCCATCACCAGGCAACTAGGGCCTGTCTGGGTGTGAAGCCACCCTGGCACTACCTGCAGGCTTCCCTAACAAGACAGCTCTGGGCCTGCAGGCCCGGTGGGCTCGGTTCTCCAGCAGTGAGCTCTGCGAAGGATTCAAGAAGAGTAGACGCACTGCCAGTTGTGCCTTTAAAAGCCCACCTAGCATGTTAATTTCATTTCATAATATTTAAAATATTTTGTTTTGCCCTGGCTGGTATGGCTCAGTGGATTGAGCGCCAGCCTGCGAACCAAAAGGCTGCTGGTTCAATTCCCAGTCAGGGCACATGCCTGGGTTATGGGTCAGGTCCCTGGTAGAGGGCGTGCAAGAGGCAACTGATTGATGTGTCTCTCACTTGTCAATGTTTCTCTCCCTCTCTTTCTCTCTCCTTTTACCACTCTCTAAAAATAAAATCTTTTTTAAAAATAAAATATTTTGTTTTATGTCACCTATTATCTTTATTTTTTAAATGACTTAAAAATATCTTCCTTTTTACCATCAATTTAATGAGTTGATGCTGCTTCTTTATCATTTTTTCTATTTCAACCATTTTCATTTTTCTTTCATCTAAACTTCAACCCTATCTACCCTTATTTTGTACTTTTAATCCTGAGCATTTTAATCTCAATTTTTTTCTTACTGTTTCATTATGATTTGGATCTTTTTGCTCTTTTATTTGGAAAGGTTCCCCTCACCTGTTTAACTGTAGCATCTGTCTCCCACTTGTCATAGAGCAGCAGGAAGAAGTGCACCTGGAACAGTAAACCTAGGAGACTGTGGGGCTTTTCCCTCCAAATGCCCTCACACTCTCCCTCCCTTTCAGTATCAGCTCTGGACTGAGTCAGATTCCTCAGGGTACAGGGCTCTGACCTGGTGCTTATACCCCTGGGAAGTCTACAGAAGAGTTTCCAAGAGCCCACAAATCAACTGATACAGTATGTAAAACTACGGGTTTATAAAACATCCACTTTTCAAGGGAAAGATTCAGTAACTACTTTAGGTTTTAAAGGCGCATGGCCTAGAAAAGCTTGAGAACTCCTGGAGTAAGCATGAAGAAATCAGAAAATATGGGAACTTGTGTGAGAAGCAGGCCTGGCAGAGGGGCAGCTGCAGCCTTGCTGTGGGAAGGAAGCACAGAGTGGGTGTGGGACAGCCCTTCCAAACCATGTCACCTGGGAGCCCCAGTTAAACTGCAGAGTCAGCCTCCTAGACTGAGAAGTGGATGGTGCCTGGGACAGCACAGACACTGAAAAGAACTGCTGTCCAAGGAGTAAGGAAACAGAGAAAGAACAAGTTCACGGGTGGGGCAAAATGAGGAAAGTGGAAAGTTACAGCACACAGCTCAGGAACGGAATCTTAGAAGGAAGAAGTGTCCACAACAAATATCTGCTGAACATGAAAGGAGCAGCTGGACAGAATTGGTGTTTCTCTTAGAAAGCAAGATCTCTTTTGTGTTAAGACAAGGTGCGGTGAGGGGTCAGAGGGAGGTGAGGGAACATCTACACTTACATGAGGTTTCCATTACTGGTGAATTCGCACCTGTGTTAACTCAGCACTGGAGACTCCTGAGCTCGTCCATAAACAGTCTGAGGGGCGTTTCTCAGCACACCCAGTGAACAGTCAGGAAAGGCACTGGAAGGCTAACGGACTTCCCCAGGGTCCTGCTGTCCTAGGGCCACTGGTTACTCTCCCCAGGGCAGCCTATAAGCTCCACCCCAACAAGGATTCTAGTGCCCCACCCTGGAAGGCAACGGATTGTCCTGCAGTGGCCATCGCAGACACAGAGGAGGGACCAGCCAGCAGAGCATGAGAGAAGTCGGTTCTGGCATGTGACTCTAGTCCTGTGACATACTAGCTACTCCACATCTGTGGACGAGTGACATACAACCCTAGTACCTGTTGCCTCTCTATCAGAAAATGGGTGTCGCAGTGGCACCTACTTGCCACTGCTGGGACAGGAAGAGTGCCAGCGCTTCGTAGGAACTGAACAGGTGGCAATTTTAGCTGTTGTTCTTCTAAGAGGAAAGCCAAGCAGGAAGGGTCCCACGCTCACTTTACAGTGACCAGAGAGATGGCCCTTTCACCTGCTTTGTAAGCTGAACTTCCTCGTGGGACTTCACTTAGCGAAATGCCCTTTGCTGTGATAGAACCAAGAGTAACAACCAAGGGCACACCATACCTGTGTCACTGAAGTCGATGAACTCTTTCGACAGGAGGTTGGTAAGAAGCTCCATGATGAGAAGCAGGTCCTGGTACTGCTCCTCCTCAGCCGTGACGTCCACTCTCTGCCGTCCCAGATTATTCTTAGAGTAGACCTGCAGCAGCGTGAGGCAGGCCTCGTACAGGTTCATCGCTTTGGACTGTAAGAGAGCACGCAGCAATTACACTCCCGGGACAATACAAATATTAAATAGATTTTAAAATGTCATCTAGTGAATTTACTCTAAGTCCCAAAAGATCTCAAATACTTGTTTCAAACTATATCAAAACATTAACATATATGAAAAGTGCATACTAATTAGTTATACTTAAACTAATAGTTTTCTAGCCATGAAATCTGACACCCGAATTTTTATTCACTTGACCAAAAGAAATGATAAGATTTTGGGCAACAGAATTGCTTGGTTTCTGCTGTTCGACAACCTCACTGATTATTTTAAAACTTAAAACTGTGTAGCCTGCACAAACATGGAGCACCCAACCGCAGTCTCTAGCATGAGAACGGCACCGGCGTGCCCTCTCAGCGATTTACCTGGGACCGCAGTTAGAGCACTGGGTTGGCCAAAAAGTCCATTTAGTTTTTTTCTATAAAGTAAAAGACAGTTTTCATTTTCACCAATAACTTCACTGATTTGGATATTTTGAGTATGTTGGCTGTCTTCCACATGGTATAACGTTGATTGTTCTCGATTAATGTCTCGATTTGATTGCTGTAAACTTCACCTGGTCTACCTGACCATGGAGCATCGTCCAAAGAGAAAGCTCCAGCACGAAACTTCGCAGACCACTTTTGGCACCTTTGATCAGTCACAGCACCTTCTCCACACACTGCACAAATCTGTGTGGTTCAGCTGCATTTTTACCTTTCTTGAAATAATAAAGCATAATATGCAGAAAATGTGTATTTTCTTCCATCTTCAATATCAAAATGGTTATATAAAAATTCACCAATTTTGATAAGTTTTTTAAAAAATGCACAGATATGACAGCTGTCACAATATAATCTAACAAAATTGTTTTGAATGAAGACAAGTGAGTGTTACTAGAGCCATTGTATGGAAAAAAAACTTAAACTTTTTACTCAACCCAGTATTTAAAATACAACCTCATTTTTGAGCAGGTCCCTTTGATCTAAATGAAATTACCAATCAGGAACCCATATTAAATGATTTGGAACAAGATTTAACCTAATCTAACAAATACAAATATGTATTTAAGATTTTTTAAAAGCTTTCTAAATTATTTAATGGCACAAAAAATATACATCTTTGCTTACTGAACATGTAAGAATTTAGTGTGCCTAAACACTCATCTGATTTGCTAAACAAAAGATACATGCCCTGGCTGGTGTGGCTCAGTGGACTGAGTGCTGGCCTGTGAACCAAAGGGTCACTGGTTCAATTCCCAGTCAGGGCACATGCCTAGGTTGTGGGCCAGGTTCCCCAGTAGGGGGTGCACGAGAGGTAACCACACATTGATGTTTCTCTCCTTCTCTCCCTCCCTTCTTTTCTACCTAAAATAAATAAATAACATCTTTAAAAAGAAAACAGAAAAAAAAAAAGATACAAACTACTATTTAAAATTATAAGCCTTAGGGTCCTACCATGAATAAATTGGTTAAAATTCTCTACCATAATCCATTTGTTTTATCAAACAGTCCTCACTTGAATGAATTTGAATTAATAATATATTAGCCCAAATAAATGACTGATTATTAACATGCTTTCAGGATAAGAATTTATATTCATTCAATATGCCTTCTTCTGAATTCTGAGCTCTTTTGAAAATTGTCTTTTTGAAAAATCTTTTGGAGGCATAAAAATATTTCAGATAATATTCATTAAATTTGAAGGAAAGTATCTATTATTTTGTTACAGTTTTAAGAAGTTTTAATCCTGAAAGGATGAAAATTACAAAGTGCTCACCTCTCCAAGATAGCATATCTGTTTATGTGCAACTTCAACAAAAACTTCTATTATGAGATTGACAGTCTCTGGGGTATTTTTGTAAACTTCCATCAGTCCAATGCAATTGGTAAGGAAGTCCATTAAGAAATTAAAGAGGATAGCAACGTTGTCAATCTGGGTGGCCTCGGCAATGCCACACAGAGCCTCGAGAGTGGCAGTGATTTCCTGCTTGACCTCCTCCTGCTGGCACAGCTGCTGGAAGTTTTCCTGATTTATCACCCTTAAGAATCGCTGCTGTAGTGGCTGAAGAACCTACAAAAACGAAGCATGGATTTTTCTAAAAGGCTGATTCACATAATTTATTTATTTCTTCAACTTTATTTCCTAAATTAGGATAGGCACTTTCCAAAACATTTCTGTCACTTTCCAAAACACTTCCAACTACTGAAGGTAGAAAAAGCACAGAAAACAAAGAATATCGGAACCACACACTACATTCCCCATTTCCAGGGTCATCACAACTACTGCGTGAGGCAGACACTACCTCACACCTGTTCAAACGGCCATTGTCAAAGAGATGCAAGAGAAACGCTGCTGAGGATGTGGAGAAAAGAGAACCCTCGTGCAGTGCCCGCGGGGTTGTAAACTGGCTCAACCACTGTGGAAAAGAAGATGGAGGTTTCTCACAAAATTAAAATTAGAACTACTATATGATACCACAAGTCCACTGCTCCGAATATATTCAGAGGAAATGAAAACACTAATTTGAAAAGCTATCTATACATCTCCACCAAACCAGCTCTTGCAAGACATGCTAAAGGGTCTGCTTTAAGAAAAGGAAGGAAAAGAGTGAGAGAGAACAACACAGGTATGAAAAAATGGCAGTGAATAAGTACCTATCAATAATAACCTTAAATGTAAACGGATTAAATGCTGCAATCAAAAGACACAGAATAGCTGAATGGATAAGAAAGCACCACCCACACATATGCTGCCTACAAGAGACCTTTTCCAAGCAAACAGACAGGAAAGAAAAGTTGGGGTAGCAATTCTCATATCAAACAAAATAGACTTCAAAAAAATGGCCATAAAAAGAGACCCAGAAGTTCATAATACTCAAGGGAAGAATCCATCAAGAAGACATAAACATGGTTAATATATATACACCCAACATAGAAGCACCCAAATACATAAGGAAAATCTTGGTGGACTTCAAGAAAAATATTGACAGCAACACAATTATAGTAGGGAATATTAATACCCCATTGTCAAAGTGGACAGATCTTCCAAATAAAGTATCAACAAAGATATTGTGGCAATGAACAAAACCCTAGATGAAATGGATTTAACTGATATATGTAGAGCCTTTCATCCCAAAGAAGCAAAATACACATTATTTTCAAAGATAGACCACATGATAAGACACAAAACAAGCCTCAACAAATTCAAGAAAATTGAAATCATATCAAGCATTTTTCTCTGACCACAAGGGACTGAAACTAGAAACCAACCTCAAGGGAAAAACTCAAAAACACTCAAATTCGGAGACTGAATAGCATGCTATTAAACAATGAATGGTCAACAGTGAGATTAGGGAAGAAATCAAAAAGTTTCTGGAAACAAATAAAAATGAACTCACAACAATCCAAACCTTATGGGACACAGCAAAGGCAGTCCTGATAGGGAAGTTCATAGTGATACAGGCCTACCTAAAAAAGATAGAAACATTTTAAATAAACAACCTAACCCTACACCTACAAGAACTGGAGGAACAACAAAGACAGCCCAGAGCAAGTAAAAGGAAGGAAATAACCAAGATCAGGGCAGAATTAAACGATATAGAGACTAAAAGGACAATTCTAAGGATCAGTAAATCCAGGAGCTGGTTCTTTGTAAAAATAAACAAAATGGACAAGCCTTTAAGCAGACTCATCAAGAAAAAAGAGAGGACCCAAATAAACACAATCAGAACTGAAAGAGGAGAGATTACAACTGATACCACAGACATACAAAGGATTGTAAAAAATTACTATGAAGAACTATCTGCCAAGAAATTTGAAAACCTGGGGGAAATGGACAAATTTCTAGAAAAATATAATCTTCCAAAATTGAATGAAGAAGCAGAAAGCCTGAACAGATCAATAACATCTGAGAAAATTGAAGCAGTAATCAAAAAACTCCCAGCACATAAAAGCCCTGGACGGGACAGCTTCACAGGAGAATTTTACAAAGCATTTAAGGAAGAGCTAACACCTATCTTTCTCAGACTATTCCAAAAAATCCAAGAAGATGGAAGACTCCCATGTTCTTTTTATGAAGCCAGCATCATCCTAATCCCAAAACCAGATAAAGACACAACAAAGAAGAAAACTTTAGGCCAATATCGCTTACGAACATAAAAGTTAAAATCCTCAACAAACTATTGGCAAACCGCATCCAGCAATACATTAAAAAGATCAAATACCATGTCCAAGTGGGATTCACCTCAGGGATGCAAGGATGGTACAATATTTGCAAATCAATAAATGTAATACATCGCATAAACAAAAGCAAAGACAAAAATTACATGATTATATCAATAGATGAGGAAAAAGCATTTGATAAGGCACAGCACCCATTCATGAAAAAAACCCTTAGTAAAGTAGGAGTAGAGGGAGCATTCCTCAACATAATAAAGCCCATATATGAGAGACCTACAGCCAACATCATACTCACTGGTCAAAATCTAAAATCTTTCCCACTAAGATCAAGAACAAGACAAGGTTGTCCACATTCATCACTTCTATTCAACACAGTATTGGAAATCCTAGCCACAGCAATCAGACAAGAAAATAAAATAAAAGGCATCCAAATTGGAAAAGAGGAAGTAAAACTGTCACTGTTTGCAGATGACATGATAGTGTACATAGAAAATCCTATAGACTCCACCAAAAAACTGCTTGACCTAATAAATGAATTTGGCAGAACAGCAGGATACAAAGACAATATTCAGAAATTAAAGGCATTTTTGTACACCAACAATGAAACATCAGAAACAGAAATCAGGAAAAAAATCCCATTTGATATAGCAACAAGTAAAATAAAGTACCTAGGAATAAACCTAACCAAGGAGGTAAAAGACCTGTACTCAGAAAACTATACAACACTGAGGAAAGAAATTAAGGAAGACACAAACAAATGGAAGCATGTACCATGCTCATGGATCAGAAGAATTAACATCATCATAATGTCCATACTACCCAAAGCAATTTATAGATTCAATGCAATACCTATTAAAGTACCAATGACATATTTCACAGATATAGAACAAACACTTTAAAAATTTATATAGAACCATAAACGACCCTGAATAGTTGCAGTAATTTTGAGAAAGAAGAACAAAGTAGGAGGGATCACAATACCTGATATAAAACTGAGATGAGATGATGGATGACAACTAAATTTGTAGCAATAATTATTTCACATTGTATGTAAGGCAAACCATTATATAGTGATGTCAGTTATATCTTATAAAGCAAAAATTACAATTTATGGAAAAACATAAGTGCATGCTATTATCATCACTTCCGTAGTTTGGCTTTAAGAAAGAGAAAGAGAAAAGGAGGAGATCCTACAAATGACAGAACACAACTTCAATGCCATCCACAGAATTCAGCCACTGTCCTCATCTCTCTCCAATGAAACATTAAGCCTCCACAGCTGGGGCTGGCAAACTGTTTTCTATGGGGCGGGGGCAAAAATAGGTTTACAGTTGTAAGTACACAAAACGGAGTTGATTCTTGCACTACTATTTATTAATTTTTGTGTTATTTTTCCATACAAACTCCTGTCAACCTACTTTTGCCCCACCCTTACAAAGGGCTGGGAGTGAGTATTTCAGACTGGGCAGGATATGCCACTTTGGGCTCAACCACTCAGTGATGACAGCACTGTCGTGCAGACACAGCCACAGATGACATAAGACAACTGAGACTGCATGTGTCTCAGTAAAAACTCTGAGAACAGACAACAGCCTAGATTTGGTCTATGGACTGGTTTGCCAGCCTCTGCTCTACAGGGTCAAGCCCAACACGAGCTCTTGCCCATGTTTTCCTTTCCAACTCCCCTCAGCATCGAGCATAACTTCAGACACTCAGTCCTGCCCTGGGTGTAAAAGTGAACAGGCATATTCATGAATATAGTATCTTAATTCTATTTAAAGCTCTACATATAATGATACAATTATTTCAACTATAAATACAAGGTCAGCCTGTTTCCTCTTCTGGTTCTGAAGTCACAACTGCCTAATGCCTCTCCCTTCTAGTCACAGGACTCTAGGCTGGCAACCCACATGCAGTGGTGAGTCCTGGTTCTCCATTCACAGCTTATTATATGAGGCAATGTCCCCAGTGGTTGTTATGGGCTGAATTATGTCCCCTCAAAACTGGTAGGATGAAGTCCAATCCCCTAGAAACGCAGAACATGGCCTTATGTGAAAATAGCACTATTTCAGATGTAATTAGTTAAATTAAGATCAGGTCATTAGGGTAGACCCCCCAATCCAGTATAACTGGTGTCCTTAGAAAGAGGAAAAATTTGGACACAGAAATGCAAACACAAAGGAGATTGTCACATGCACATAAAGACAGAGGTGGGAGCGGTGTGTCTACAAGCCAGGCAATGCCAAAGATGGCTGGCAAAGCCCCAGAAGTCAGGAGAGGCCAGACCAAATTCTCCCTCAGAGCCTCCGACAGAACCAACCCTGTGACACCTGATCTCAGACTCCCAGCCTCCAGCCCGTGAGACAATGAATTTCTGTTGTTTAAACAAAGTCTGTGGTATTCTGTCAGAGCAGCCCTAGCAAACACACACACAGTAGTTAATTAATAGCTCCTTTTTCAAGACAAAAGAACATTAAGTTTTAATGAAGAATTAATATACCGGGTCTGGTTCTCATTTGAGGTGGGGAAAAAAATACCTAAACTGCAGAACACATGATAATTAATATTCAATGTCATCACAAGCAGATATGAACAAATCATAAGATGTTAGCTCTAAAACAGTAAGCTTCAACCTATACATTAGGAGAAAAAAATAACAGAAAAGCGATAACTGATACTCATGTCTCCAAGGACTCTTTCATGGCAACACACAGACAAAACCACAGGTGTGGCCAGCGGGAACCACCACAATCAGGGGACTGTTACCTCGGTCCAATACTGCTGTTTGGTTTCTGTGTCCATCTGTGCAAAACCTCCCAGGACAAGAGCCTTCATCAGCGTCCTCTGCACAGGACTGGACAGGAAATTCAGAGGGGGGCTTCGGCTTGCAAACTGCTTAGCTAAATTCCACCAGTTTTCACACTGGATTACTAGGTTTGCCCTACAGGCAGAAACAGCAAAAGAAAGACACACCACTTACACTGCGTGTACACTGAGCAAACACAGTGGGGCAGCTGCATCTCATTAACTTGAGAGCGCAGCACACGGGGCAGACTTTGTCGTCCCACACGCTTGCACTCAGACCCCACTGGGAACATGGCAATGGCAAAGTTTTTACTCTCTTATCAACTTCCTGATCTGTGAAATAGGAATAACAGCAGTAATAACAACCCCAAATCTCATGACTGAGACTGATGTGATTAAATAATTCATATGAGAAGCTTCGAACAGTACCTAGTAAATTTTAAGTAATCAATATAGTAGCCACTGACAATGGTGACAATAATAATTGTATTCCTATGCAGCAAGAGAAAAATGATACATTTCCAGAATTTATTGTAGAAAGCACTAAAAATTTTACTTTGCAAAATTAAATTAAATTAATTATTAAATTATCAATTTTTCTCATCTTTAAAATGAGATAATACTAATAGAATACCTGAAAAATGAAATGGGACTCTTCTAAAGTTTTTAAAACTTTAATTTATAAATAAATTACTATACTAAACATGCATGCTACTCATAAGATACTTCAATGACAAATCCTTGAACAGTCAATGCAACCATCACTTGTAACACAGGAAAGCCCTATTTGCACTTGTAACGATACCATGATGTTGTGTTTTTAAGTTCTTTAAAAATTTTATTTGTAGAGAGAGGGAGAAAGAGAGGGAAAGAAACATCGGTATTAGAAACGTCAATCGGTTGCCTCTCATACATGCCCCAACCAGGGACCAAACCTGCAATGCAGGCGTGTGCAGGGAATTCAGCTGACTGGGAATCCAGGTCACCTTTCACTCTGCAGGAGGATGCCCAAGCAACTGAGCCACACCGCTCAGGGCCATGACACTGGTTTTTAAACACATGGCTCCAAAAATGCAGGGTCTACCTGGACCGTAGGACTGTGTAACTGTGTGCCACTTGCAAGGTCTACACTAAAAGCAAACTGAAGTTACACACACACACACAGCCTGACTCTCACCAGCGGCTCACCTTTCTCTTCTTTCCACCAGAGTGACAAGGAGCTGCACAGTGTCATTTGCAAGGTCCTGCTCACTGCTCCACACTGAGAGATTACTGATGACTTTCTGTAAGAGGTAGCCAATAATCCACTGAGAACCCTCTGTATCTGCTCCAAATGCTGTACTGAATGGCAGACTTATCTTGAAGAGAAAACCAATTTTTTTAGGTCAGAAATAAAGATCAGCTAAAAAAAAATCTACAGAAAAATCAATGGAAATTAGCATCTAAAAATGAAATACTGCTTACTTCACATCAATTTTACAACTGAATTTATATCTGTAAATCCAAAAAAGAGATCCTCAACCCATTACCATATTATTGCTATGTGTAATGCACACTTTTTTGCCCAAATTTTTGAGGGAAAAATAAGGACACGTATTATACCTGGGTATAGTGATTAAATACCGTGGGTATAATAATCCTGTGTACAATGAGCACAAACAGGTGTGCATTATACAAGGTAACATATGGTAAATTTTTCAATTATTTTCCTATTAGCTATAATTGTTCTGTTATTAACACACTAACATGATATTTACATCAAATATAAAGAACATAAATCAATCCATTCTCAAAGATAATATATAACTTAATATTAGTTAACATATGTTTAATCAAATGATGTACCCTAAGAAGTTATTAAAATCACATGCCATTCATACAGTTCTCTTCCATGTGGAAAATGTTCAGCTCTTAGTCAAATTTTAATGAGAAAAAAGCCAAGGCGATGTTCTCACTTCCACAAATGCTGCCATCATCAATCCAAATGAAATCAGACAGTTAGGCATTCTGACCTGGTCATACAGCTTCTCATCCACCAGGAGGTAAGTCTTTGCCCAGCGTTTTAGGAACCAAACAATGTCTTTGCCCATCTGAGGGCTGAGCAGATGAGTGAGGTCTGCTCTTATCGCTCGAGACTCAACTTCGGAAACTCTGAGAACCGCAGAGAGCAGCCTATGGGCACAAAAAAGAAGTCATTTATTCTTTGATCTATTTATTAGTTATTTTCTTCATAAAAGTCCCTTTTTGATTCCCAGCTCTCTGGATTTAGGCCAGGCTATACCTGAAACTTCACCAGTAAGGCTGTAGAAAAATGCCCCACTTTGTTGCTGACCTTTCAGGAAGTAGGAACCAAGACAAAGGAAGCTGAGGGGGTTCATGGCCAAAGACACCCTTCTCTCGAAGCTGTTCCTGCATCACTATCTAAAGAGATTTTTCAGCTTGAAAATGGAGAAACCCACAAAATTAAACGTTCAGAGGAAACGCCAAATTCTTCAGCGCACTGTCACGACTTATCACTGCCGTGGTTAGCACTGTCTGTTTTCACGTGCTGGTCATTCTGTGGTCCAGGCTCGGTAGTTCACTTATCTAGAGTGTTCTGAATACTGAAACCTGTCTCTCAATCTGGCAGTCCTATTCACTTCTTAACAAACTTAATTCTTAATGGCACTTTAAAATAAAACTTGCTAGGAAAACTGCCTACATGATGTACACAATGTCCTTTCCTGCACTGCATAATGGCTGTGCGTCATGCTACTAACAAGGCACAACATGCAGAAAAACACAGCCATTGTTCCAGGTGGGTCGGGGAGCACACCAAGTCTGTCCTGAAAAAGTCCAGCCAGTGTCAATCTAATGAGAATGGTTTGTGCGACAGTGACGTAACCTGGCAGCCAAGGAGAGTGGGCTGGAATTCGCATGCGTGAACAATGACGACTGCACTAGTCAGTGGGGGGCGGTAGACACCGTTGAGTAAGCATGGGTGCTGTGTGGCTGTGGCATTCCACGTGACTGAGTAGAGGAACAGATCTGTATGAAACTTTGCATTAAGATTGACCATTCCTCCACGGAAATTATTCAGATGATTCAGAAGGCCGCAGCTCTGGGCCACAGGTGATTGGCAGTCTCACCAAGACAACACGCTTGCTCATGCATCACATTTTATGCAGAATTTTTTTTGCGAAACATCAAATCATGCAGGTGACTCAGCCCCCTAAGGCCCAGATTTGGCACCCTGCAACTTGTGGCTTTTCCCAAAACTAAAATCACCTTTGAAAAGGAAGATACTTCATACCGTCAATGAGATTCAGGAAAGTACAACAGGGCAGCTGATGATGTTTGGGAGAACTGTGTGAGATCCCTAGGTGCCTACTTTAAAGGGGACTGAGGTGTCATTGTCCTGTGTACAATGTTTCTTGTGTCTTGTATCTTTTTTAATAAGTGTCTGTTTTTCATATTACATGGCTGGATATCTTCTGGACAGACCTTGTATATTTAACTTGACTTCCGCTAAAAGGCAAAGCAGCAAGATTTGATGGAAAGAACCCATTATCACACCACTTTGTTACTATCAATGCCAACCAAGAAAGGCATTCTACTCACAGGAAGTCTGGCTTCTACTGTCCCTACTATTTTCAAGATTACTGAAACTGTCCGCCTGTGATGAAATCTTACGGACATTTCAGTTCTTTATCCAGCCGGATGTCCCCAACATGCCAGACACTGCTGACACTCTGCCCCTTTGAAATGCACTCCCTGGCACACCTCCCTTAGTCCCCTCAGCCCTTCCTCGCCCGTCCCCAGGCTCTGACACCCTCCTCTGCTCTGACTTCCTTCTTCAAAACAGGCAGCCCCGAAGGTTCCTCTCCTCCTTCACCACACATGTGCTCTCCACACCGCCAGTGCTCAAACTTCTGGCAAAACTGTTTTAGGGTGCCTGTGAACCACCCCTTGATGACCTCACAACACGTTTACGTGGACGCATCAAATTCTCCCCAGAAGAATAAACAGTCTGGGTGAGGCAGAATTTGATGTTTTTAAGATGTTCTTCTCTAAAACAAAAAAATCTCATTAATACATCTACAAAAATTTTTAAGAAGAATAGTTTTAAGTGATATAATCTGTAGCCTAACGGAATCTGAAATAGTTCCAGTGGCCATAAATTTATGCACCGGAGTTTCATTATCATATTGTTGCAGTACTCACCATCATCCATTTGAAAAATAAACGAGTTTTTAAGAGTTAGAAACTTAACATTGTTGCTTTTTCTCCTTAAATTTTTGTTTTAGTTTCACTCCCCCTGGCACACTCTTATCCTAATAATAATAATGTTATACTCATTTTATTTTTATGTATTATCATTTTTTAATCCTCACCAAAGGATATGTTTATTGATTTTTGAGAGAGAAGAGGAAGAAGAGGGAGGGAGAGGGGGAGAGAGAGAGAAACATCGATGTGAGATAGAAACACCAATCGGCTGCCTCTCGAACACACCTCGAGCAGAGAACTGAACCCGCAAACTAGGGATGCATGTGCCCTGAGTGCGGGAAGATGCTCCTATCAATCAAGCCACCTGGCCAGGGCTACACTCATTTTATTGATCACACAATATACTTCTCTAAAACAAACATCTAAATGCTAAAATGTAATTTTTTTAAATTTCCAATGACCTTAAGACTTTTAAAATATCTTCTGGACTGAGTTATTACAATACTTATTAGTACACAATTGCACAAAATATAAACACATTTAAATAAAGTATTAAACACAAATATACAATTTTATGCATCTCTGAATGAGATTGATGTTGCAGTATATTATTTTCCAAATCAGTGTATCCATGAAAAACATTACTTATCACTAGAATGAGATAGAGCTGAGTATAATCTGCCCTTATTTTTTTATTTTAATGGGTAAAAAAACTGAGAAAACTCATTCTCATAAGTAAATGGAAGGCTTTTTTAAAATAGCAGATTCCTCAATTATTTGAACTTCTTGCAAGTTATACACCAAAAATCACACAGCTTTACCACCAAAAACTATTCTTAGTAATATGACAGCTGACAACTTGACTAGGTCACTCTTCAGGGTTATTTAAGGCAAAGGACTAAAAAGCCCCTGATCTGCAGAATCACTGGTTACCCGCCACTCAGTCACCCAATTCCAATACCACGCTATTTGCTATTGTGCAGGTCTCTACACACCTGCTGACCTCACAGTAAGACTTTGTATGAGGAAGAGTCCTGCCCTCTTCTGGGAAGTGGGACTAAGGTCAAGATAGAACCACAGACAGATGAATCTGGGTTCCCAGCAGCCTGACCTCATTCCTGCCTCTCTCCTTGCCACCCCCGACCAACCTCCAAGTCCCTGCAAGCTGCCCCGAAACACCTGCCATCCACCTGCTCTTCCCATCATTTTCACTCCACTAAGAAACGCTTCCTAACTCACCAGTCGTCCAGCCTCCAAACTCAACCCTCTAACAAAACAACCAGCCTCCAAACTCAACCCTCTAACAAAACAATGTGACCAGCTCACTTCCCTGTGGTGAGCCCTCTCCAACACTTCCACGCCAGCTTCACTAACCCTGCCCCACAGCCCACCCGACTCTCGCACCCTCAGCAGGCAGCTCTCCCCTGTACGCATGCCAGCCTCCTCTTCCTTCCCGCCCCTGCTCGGTTACTGTCAGTGCCCGGGACAGTCTTCCTCTTCCCCTGCACGCTGCCAACTCCCATCCCTCCCCTCAGTGTCAGTGCAAATGCCACCTCTTCCAAGGAGCCCTCCTCTGACCCTCCCACTTCACAATCACACTTCTACTGTATCCTCAGACCCTGGCATAGTGGGAGCTGGAAAAGGTGAGGACAACGTCACAATACTGTTTTAGTTGCTGCTCTCCCAAGTCTGACACCCTGGTCCTACTTTAGTCTCTTCCGCATGTTATCGGAACATATTTTACACTTCAGACAGCAGCCAGTGTCCCGCAGAATACAGTCTTGGTATTGTGGGAAATCTGGGATTACCTTTGCATTTCATAAACCAGAAGTCAGCACGAGTCAAAGAGAGCTTTCTCCAGTTTCTCACAACCTCTGCTACACTCTCACCTGAACCAGCATCTTTCTCCACATGAGAGCAACCAGTCTCTTCACCAGTCTCATTGCTCCCACCTCTGGCCCTGGCAGTCCACTCTCAATGCAACGCGATCACCTGTTCTGCTCAAAGCCTACAGAAGCACCCACTCCATTCACAGCAGATGCCATGAAGGCCCAAAGACTTCACTGGTTCCGCTCTACTTCCCCTCTAACTCCATCTGCCACCCAATTTCACCTCGCTGTGCCCCACCCATCACAGTGGGCCCTGCTGGTCCTGGATGAGGGCCTGCAGTGGGGCCTCCGCATCCACTGTTCACTGTGGCAATGTTTTTCCCCAGCCTTCCCAGGCCCTAGCCAACCTCGAGCTTTGGCTCACCAGACACCTTCTAAAGGAAGCTGACAGTGACTACACTATTTCAAGTTACAAGCAGTGGCCCTGGCCAGTGGCTCAGTTGGTTGGAGCATCATTTCTTCAGTACACCAAAAGGTTGCAGGTTCAATCCCTGCTCAAGGAACGTACAGGAGGCAACTGATCAATGGTCCTCTCTCATATCAATGTTTCTCTCTCTCTTTCCCCCCTCCCCCCTTTCTAAAATCAATAAACATATCCTCAGGTGAGGATTTAAAAAAATAAAGTTACAAGCAGTCCCTGAGTCTGCACTTCTAATCCCCCCACCCAGTTCAGCTTCTTACCACAGTTTCTTGTGGTCTCCTAACATAAACAAAATTAACTTATTCACTGTCTCTCCCCTACAGGGAGCTGCAAAAGGGGAGCAATTTGTCTGTTTTGCTCACTAATGTATCCCAAATGCCTATAACAGTGCCGCATACAGAAGAGGTACTCAATAACTTTTGTCAAACATTTTCTTCAAGAAATGTAAATTTATTTCTTAATCGAGTAAGTAATATTTCTCCTGTGTACCATTCAATTTCACATTAATTCTTTGGACTAAAAAAATAAAGCAAAAAAACTTGTGATTTTTTTTGGTGGTTGTTTCAACTCTCTCCTTCTTCCTCCACAGTCTGTGCTCTCAGAAACCAAAATGTTTTGTTCCCAGAGTGGTGACTGGCAAAATCTGAAAAAGCACTGAAAATATAAGGAAAGCATCCCAGACGATACTGCCCAGGCAAGAAACAGGACACAGAGTATCACGTGACAGCATCCTGAAATGAACTGCCTTTCAATTAACATTCACCACAAATCACACCCAAGCAAAAGCAATTTCCAGACACTTAATCATAGGCCTATAGTCATCCTAAAAGGGAGAGAGAAGACTTTTCCAATAGAGCATTGATATTTTATTCCAAATAAGGGAATGCAATGATAAAGGATTAAGTTCCCACACATTTCCTAGATAATAGCTTACAAGTTCAACACTTAACAGTCATACTTTCTATTGCCCAGGCTCAAATGATATCCATGTATCTTGGCATTAAGATAAAAAGAATAAGGGGCACAGCACCTTATATGAGTTACTGACTTTGTAACTGACAAAACCAATGTTGTTTCATCATTGATATCTCTGCCTGCCACCTAAATTTAAATATACTGAAATTTAAAATGCTATTTTCAAATTCGCTTTTAGGAGGACACTTGGTTCAGGTTTATCCCTCCTCAATGCCATCATTAAAAAGTAATGAAAAAGTTGCCATTGCTATTAGGAAGATTACAGTGAATTCTTTCAATTGAGGCAAAGTCTTGAAACTTCACTGACAAGGCTTTCAAGTTTCACATATTTGGGGTAAATATTTCCAGCTCTATTTTATGAGAATCAGTTTCCATAAGAAAGACACTACAATGTAGTCTTATCTTTATGAACAACAGTACTTGTTAATGTTCATCTGGTCTCTAAGAATGTCGCATTCTGTTTCTTGCATTTACGGTGCCTGCACCCGCATCCGTACCGCTTTCTGATGGACAGGGCATGGTCACAGTGCATCACAGCAAGTGTCCCCTCAAGGTCTCCCTGAATGCAGACAACTGCATTTGCTCTCCTCAGTGCTGGGTGTGGCTATCCGTCTCACCCGCATGGCGCTGCTCACACTTGCCGTCCTTGTTTATTTCAAGGCTTCTCCAAGTTTTATCTTCATTCACGTATCAGATTTACAACGTGTCTATCACTCGAGTCATCTACCCATCAACTCAGAACTTAATAAAACAGCATAAATTACAAGAGCACAGCTATAGAGTTCATATTACCTAATCACAGAATCTGTTCTGTTGTACCCTGGGATGGAAGAAGCCTTTTCTCCTGGAGATCCCAAAATTTGAAGTGTTGTATTAATGTCAACTTCAGATGAATGCTTAATGGAATATTCCATTATTTCTGGAGGTATTAGCGGAGTCTCTCCCTGAGTATCATCAGCTAAGAGGTAGCCTTCAGTTTAAAAAAAATTAGAAATGAACACTTAACAAATCTACATTTATCAAATTGTACTATAAATGTTTTGTTTTATTTGATTTATATATAAGTTGATGTAAAAGTAAATTATAAATTTAATATGTTAATTTCAAGATTGATGAGAAGAAACTTTCTATTTCTTAGATAATTTACTCTCAGAAAACAGGAAAGAACAAAGGACAAATGTTTATTCAACAATTTTATCACTTATACTGACATGTAGGCTTTTAAATCTACTACCTTTTAATCATTTTCAGTAATATATTCTGTAAAGTTAATAGGACTTTCACTATTATCTATATCAAAAGTCAGTATTTGGGGATGCCTTTTCAGAAATTAAGATTTTCTTCTTGGTTACTGGAAATACAGAAACACTGACAGTATGGTTTCGGAAGAAGACTCTAAAAGTCAGGCTGCCTAGATTTGCACTCTGGCTACAGACATTACTGGCAGTATAGCCGGGGGCTAGTGCCTTACACTCTCCAAGCTTCTTCATTTATAAGAAGGGGTAATAGTAATGACAACAATAATACCTAGTAATAGTACCAATTCGGTGGGCTACAGTGAGCTGCACATAAAACATTCAGTATGCAATAGGCACTGAATATATGTTAGCCAGTACTGGTAAAAAATGCATCTGCAGCTGTAACATATAGCAGCTGTCACCAAATTTCATCCAATACTGTGTATGGACTATTACTTTTAATACATGGAGCCTCTTTTTAAGGCTTAACCTGCTCAGCTGGCATTTACATTTTAAAAGGAAACACCCAACCAACCTGTAACTAAAATAAGCCAGTGAATATCTTCATATAGGTCATCGAGCATTTTGCTGTCAATGGTTCTCGAACCAGGTGACGCAAGTAACTGCTGCTGATGTCGCTGTAGCTGACTGTGGAGCCTTGTCACTCTTTCTTCCAATAAACTAGAAGAAGAAGAAACAGGAGTTTCACAAAGTTCAGTAAGCAAAGACCTAGAATAACACACCGTTCACGTGTGAGACAACATAAATGGAGATCTCAGCACAGAAACACACACACGAAAGCACTCAGTGTCACACACGATGGTGGTTCTGGCACTGCAGGAGCTGTGCCCTGTCACTCACGAGGGAACCAAAACAGCGCCGTGCAAACAACCGAGGTTTACAACTGGCATGAGCACTGGTTACTCCAGGTTTTTACTGATGGGGTCGAACCGTGCCTCGTTCCGTGCTTCCGTAATCTCTCGGCCATCTGTGCTGGAGTGCCCGGGTTCCAGTGCACCAGCCAAGGCATGCGACTTTGAGCATGTGTCTGTGCACCTGCTCCAGCGTGCTGGGTGCACGCAAGGTGGGCGAGCGTGTACAGTGCTCCCCAGGGGAGTGTGCGTGCAGGGCATCTGCTCCATGGGCTCTGGGGACTGTGTACCTTGTCAGAAGAGGTATGCAGTGCTCTGCGGCAACTCTTCCCAGCATTCCTACACTGGCTAGCTGGTCTGAAAACTGGTCTCGGTCGTCCTCTTGAAGCTCGCTTATCTCTTCTTCCTCACGTGAGGCCACACCGTTGGCAGTCTGTCATCAATGAGAGAAGTCACGAGTGATGAGCCGCACACTGCCTCCCTGTGAGACGGCCTCTGCGTTTCACGCGGAGAGTGGGTTAGACAGAGCGCACCTTCAGTGCAGCTGTCCAGGGACCCTGTCTACCTATGCTGACAGCCCTATCATCGGCCAAAGGGGACACGCAGAAGAGAAAGAAGTGAAGGACACAGACCCACAGCACACACACACAAACACAGTTCTAGCTGATCACCCTCAACCTGCAACCCACTCCCACACCAGACAACTCAACTTCTGTCACTGAAGAGATCTGAAATCTTTAAGATCCACGGTCCCTGGATACAAGAAGTCATTCATACCACTTAACAACTAGGAAGATGCAGGTGGAAAACTGAAAACTGAGGACAAAGGAGGCAACTACCAATCACATCCCACAAAATATGACACGATTAGATAAGGGACCACTTCTGCTCTCAGCAAATCCTCTAAAGAAGCTTAGCCCAAATTTCTAGCATCACACAAGGTGTAAGAGGATAAAATAGACAAAACAGAGCCTATGAAGAAACAAATTTTTAATCACAATCTGGCTTAAAACTTACCAAATTCCTTGTGCCATCTGGAGCGGCCAGGTGGCACTGAATGTAAGAATTGAAGACTTGAACTGCATGCTGGGTAAAAAAGCCTTTATGGAAATGTTTGTCATCCTGGACCAAAGTCAGCCAGGACTCCAGCAACTTGTCATATGCTTCCATGTAGACCATGTCATCTTTATCAAGCTAGAAGGGAACAAGTTTCACAAAACAATGGCCAAAGAAATAAGGTGGGTATTACAACAGAGTCACATAGCTATGCATTTAGTTTTATAAGTTTTTCCTTTAATAAAGGTGCCCAACTATTATTTAATAACATAGCTCAATTTGTTCTAAAACTAACTAGTCAAGTCAAGCATTGCAGTAAAGAATGCATAGGCTTTCTACTAAACTTTCTAAAATCTTTCTAACAATCTGAATAATTCTTAGGCAAACGGGAATTGTTTATTTCTTAACAAGACTAGCCAGCTCAGTGCTTTATGGAACACGTATTTTTCACATAAAAATAGTGTTAACATTTTTCTGTAGTCAAGAAGAGACCTGTTAGAATGAAAAGATAAAATGTGTACTTACTACACACTTCTGAATGAGTTTAAAAAACTGGAGAATGACGACTAACCTAACCAGCGTATTCAAGAATGTGGGGAGAACTTCACAGACGCTCCTTAACATTTTATAACGTTTTTAAATTAAAAGTAAGACAGAGCCTACACAGCAGTTTGAGGAAGGTGCTGAGGACTTCCTACTTAATTAGTAACCCAGACACACAATTTAATCTCGGTATTGATCTCTTCATCACAAATTCACTAGATCACCACTCAGTGAAACCCAGAATACGTAGTGTCAAGCACAATGCGTAGCATAAACACGCAAATAGTGTACCATTCGTGCCTTCCAGCTCAGTTCAATGGAAAATGAGAAACAAACAAAAAATTACAGGACACACACTAATAGCATAAGAGATACACAGAGTTGCAGGGTTAGCTTTCAACAACGACGTCTCTCATGGTTACAAATAAAGCAGCAGAGTCTTTGAACTATGTATATATTCACTCTCAAAAAGGTTTCGGCACAACCCACCATTTCCAACATTCTGTTCAGTGAACGTAGGACACGGAAGGTCTGTAGACCTAATCTGTAACTTGCTTTTCTGGTTTCCAAGGCCTCACCTACACACACAGAACTCTGAAACCTTCATTACAGAGCACTTTCACCAATTCATCAACTCGAAAACAGAAAGCACTAAAATATCTACACCACGAACTGCAGACACGGCCACCAGCCCGTGACGCCCAAGCACCAAGTAAACTGCTTCCAACGACTCCTCGCCTCGAGCCTTCAGCTTCTGTTAACCCACTGCCTACAAGGACAGTTATTGTCGGGGTCCAATAACCCTTACAGAAGTTTGTGATGTTTTTAAGTCATTTTGTGACAAACCTACGTAAGAATGAAGGGAAAGTAAAAAGAATGTCATTAGATAATTGTAATAAAAGTTTAAACATAACAAGCCCATTTTTTATTCCTTTTTTCCTGGCCTGGAAACTACATACAGCTGAAGCCCTCACTGGATGCCTCAGGTAGGCTCTGACACCGTGAGGGACCGCATACGGCTGACCTCTTGCCACAGACGACTGATAGGAAACGATGTTGTTCGAGAACCTGCTGCGTAACAAAAATAGACAGCATTCTGTGGAAGTCACTGAACACCGTCATCTTGTAAAGAGTCCATTCTCGCTATCTGTGGCACATACATTCCAAAAAGTCGCCATGAACTCTGAATCGCGCAGTCAGGGCTAGGTTCCTTCTGTCTCTCACCAGGTACAGGTGAGCAAACAGATCAACACACCATCTTGTTGTAAGTTTCTTTGTCTACAGACGCGCACGGCAACAGCGCTGTAACTTGCGCCTGAACGCAACTTGTCTAACCTCTGCACATTTGCTCCACGGCATGGCTTCCCTGCTCTCTGGAACACCAAACAGCACAGCACTCAGCACAACGCCAGGGGTGGAGAGAGAGAGAGAGAGAGAGAGAGAGAGAGAGAGAGAGAGAGTGAGTGTGTGTGTGTGTGTGTTGGGGGCGGGAGGTCATGCCATTTTAAAAAGTGAAATCATCTAGTCAATGCATAGAAGAACTCCAACATCTTGTGACAAAAATTTGGAATATCCCATTTCACAAAAAAATGCAGAAAATACATCCCTGGAGTGTGTGCAAGGGACGCTTGTTTGCAGCATGAGGCTGAAACAGGAAGCCAGAGCACTGACAACAAAACTGCCCTGTTTGACCTCAGCTGGGAACAAGCAAGCCAGGCAACTCTATTAACCATCATGCTTTGCATGCACCTGTCTAAGAGTGATTGTGAAAGTGCCACCGGTTCTGATTTTGGAGTTACAAACAGTTTTAGCAAGGGGGCTAATTTGCAAATATGGAATCTGCAAAATATGAAGGTCAACTGTACTTGTCTCTAATAGGTTCTCACTGATTAATTAAGCTGGTTCTTTTTGCTCATCTACCATGAAAATGCACTGCCCCTTTGAAAACGTTGATAGCTCGTGACTTTCTTGAAGAACAGCCAAGTTCTTGGCTCCATAAATGCAATAGCATATTCATTAAGATTTATAAACACTGTCTTGGCCAGTGTGGCTCAGCTGGTTGGAGCACCATCCCATAAACCAAAGGGTCGTGGGTTCAATTTCCTGTTAGGGCACATACCTAGGTCATGGGTTTGGTCCCCAGTTGGGGTGCATATGAAAGGCAATCAATGTTTCTCACATCTCTCCCCACCCCAACCCCTCCATTCTCTCTAAAATCAATGAGCATGTCCTTGAGTGAGGATTAAAAAAAAAAAGATTTATAAATACTGATGAAAAGGATCAATTCAACCAATTTTTCTTCATTTATTCATCATTTATTTCCTTCCAACCACCTTTGTACATACTGCTTTCATCATCAATCCAATTACAAATGGTATTAAGTAAATTTTGTTGCATAAATATCAGAAACAATCAACACTGTTAGTATCATTTAGCAAAATATGACAGTCCAAATCTTATGTCATAAAGCACCGGGTGAAGTTTCCCTGTGGAACGAGAATGCCACGTTTTCTTTTTGGCTGTGGAAGCACACTGTCTGTCCATGAACTGTGAGGGCCTGTCCAGGACACGACTGCAACTCCGTCCCAGACCTCACCTGCACTGCCAATGTCACCGTCACTAAAGGGCCTGGAGCACAGCTTCTGATCTGTTTTCTCACCATGAAATGTGTTATTCTGGCATTTTCCTTCTCTTACTACTATGAGCAGAAAATGAAAAATTCTGAGTTCCTTATGTATCCAATGAAACTTAAATTTAAAAAAAGATTTAAAAGATGGTATCTCTAGACTTCCTTCATTGCATCTTGGAAAATGGAATTTGAAAGCAGAAAAATAAACAGCAGCTATTTATTTCATTTGTAGTGACTGAGTTGACTATTATATTAGCCTTTAGATGACTCTATCACTCCTTCATTTCCTTACTACTTTAGACTTTTTAATAGCTAGGAATTGATGAGTAATGGTGAAATACTTCCTGAGGTCATAAAACATCAAAATGTTTCAAGATACAGGAGAAATCAGACCATTAACATCAATGATGTATTTCAGGTTTACAGAAGAGTATGACATATCCATAAGGCAACTACAAGGCAGCAAATGCTCTTTTTGTCCTGAGGTCTCCAAGAAAGAACAAAATCAGTGTTTAAAATAGAACTGATCAAAAAGAAACTAAAAACAAGTTCCTGAGGGTTGAAGAATGCTGTAAAAAGTCAGTTCAAGCACCCTCTGTGGTCATGGGAATGAGGATTCTACTCACTGTCTCCTATTTGAAATTTTGCAACAGATTTTTTTTATTTTTAATTTTTAATTAAATTAGGAAAAATTTCTGAGAGGTGAGCTTCCTCTTTTTGTACCGGATCCTCTTAAGGAACTGCATTTCCCAGCCCACTTCAAATCTAAACAGCCAGATTTAGCCCTGGCCAGGCAGCTCTCAGCTGGTTAGGGCACCATCCCAGGACACCAAGGCTGCATCTCCATCTCCACTCAGGGCACACACACGAGTCACCCACTGAGAGCATGAATGAGTGGGACAACAAACTGATGCTTCTCTCCCCCCGCCCTTTCCTCTCTAAAATCAGTAAATAAAATTTTTAAAAATGTTTTAGAAAATAAAAGTCAAATTTATTATACAGATAAGCTGATGGTTTACATATCAAGATTGCTCTTTTTCTCTAGTCTTGATTTTCTTCTCTTAATCCCTCAAATGTTTCGACTGCGATGCTCATTACCTTTTGTCTTCCTCTATGACAGGGGTGTCAAACTTACTTTCACCGGGGCCACATCATCCTTGCGGCTGGCTTCAAAGGACCGAATACAGAGCTCCTTGCCCCTAGTTAAGGAGTAGCTACATTTATACAGTCCTAAATTACATTTGGCCCTTTGAAGGCGACCACGAGGCTGATGTGGCCCCTGGGGAAAATGAGTTTGACACCCCTGCTCTATGACATACTCACTCTTCTAAAGACTGATTCATGAACAGCAGCTGTGAAGAGTGGCCTTAGTGGACAAGACAATAATAGTTCAAGGGTTCACTGAAAAATGAAAGTGACTTTAGAGTGTCTACAACAGGAGTCACATAGTGATTTATCTGTAAGAATGTTTGCTGCATCATTACTTGAAACAGTGCAAAATAAATTATTGAACCATTCTCCTAATCTTTTACATTAAAAACCATGATTTTGAACACCAATTGATGACATAAAAATACTAATAATAATATAAATAAAAGTAATGATTTTGTTTTTATTTAATTCTGATTGGCATGCCTTAAAATCTAGAAAAATACAA
>VMDR010008176.1:0-37484 GCA_007922815.1 Macrotus californicus | reverse complement strand
TACTGGCGACTTTCTTTCTTTTATTACGGTAACCACCTAAAGTGAACCTGTGCATAGTTAATGAGAATCAACCTGGATGTCATGTACCTAGAGTATCAGTAAAAGCCTGTTGAGGCAGGAGTGGGGGCTTTTTTCTCTTTGAGAGATCAGCCACACGTCCCTTTTCTCCACCGGATTCCTTTAGTCCGTGTGAATTTGTTTGTCACTTGTCCGGGTATATAGGACAAGCATTCCACAAGAACAATTCCTGCTGGACGGGACCTCGACAGGAGGGATCACAATACCTGATATGAAAATGTATTACAAGGCCACTGTAATCAAAACAGCCTGGTACTGGCATAAGAACAGACACATAGACCAATGGAACAGAACAGAGAGCCCAGAAATAAACCTAAGTCTCTACAGTCATTAATATTTCACAAGGGGGGCAACAGCACAAACAGACCAAAAATAGCTTTTTCAATAAATGGTGTTGCGAGAGTTGGACAGCTACATGCAAAAAAATGAAATCTGATCGCCAACTTACACCATACACAAAAATAAATTTTTGCTTTTTTGGGATGAAAGGCTCTATATATATCAGTTAGGTCCATTTGATGGAGGACATTGCTTAATGATGCAATATCTTTGTTGATATTTTGTTTGTGAGATCTATCCACTTTTGACAGTGGTGTGGTAAAATCCCTACTATAATTGTGCTGCTGTCAATATCTTTAAGTGCTTTCAGATTGTCCTTACATATTTGGGTGCTGGTATGTTGGATGCATATAGATTTACAATGTTTATTTCTTCTTGATGGATTGTTCACTTGAGTATTATGAAGTGACCTTCTGGGTCTCTGTTTATGGCCCTTGTACTGAAGTCTATTTTGTTTGATATGAGTATTGCTACTCCAGCTTTTTTTCCTGTCCATTTGCTTGGAATATTTGTTTCCAGCCCTTCACTTTCAGTCTGTGTAGGTCTTTTGCTCTGAGGTGGGTCTCTTGTAGGCAGAAATATGTGCATCATGTTTTCTTTTCCATTCAGCTATTCTATGTCTTTTGATGGAGGATTTGATACATTTATTTTCAAAGTTATTAGTGATAGGTATTTATTCATTTCCACTTTACTTCCCTTGTACCTGTGTTCCTCTCTCTCTCTCACTCTTTCTCTTCCTGTTCTTAAAGCAGATCCTTTAGCATCTCTTGCATGTCTGGTTTTGAGGAGGTGTATTCTTTGCAACTTCTTTTGTCTGGGAAGCTCCTTATTTGGCCATTTTAATTGAGAGCCTTGTTGGATAGAGTAGTCTGGGTTGCAGGCCTTTAGCTTTTCATTACTTGGAATATTTCTTTCCATTCCCTTTAGGCTTGTAGTGTTTCCATTGAGAAGTCAGCTGCTAGTCTTATCCGGGCTCCCTTGTCTGTTACTTCCTGTTTTTACCTTGATACCTTGAAGATTTATGGGGAACCTATTCGTGTGTGATGTGACCAGTGACTCAGCTCTGATTCTGAACACAGTCCTGACGTGTGTGGTGTGCAAGTGACATCCGTGGGTAGGTATCCCATGGGGAATCAGGACCGCATTGTACCTAGGCCGCTTTGAATCTTGCTTTTGCAAAAACTCCCTCACCTGGGATGGAAACAGCAGAAGTTTACTGTGACTTGTGCTAGACTTCCCAAGCAGGAATGTAAACAGCCCAGCCTTCTCTCCTTTACATTTGTAAATGATCTTTCTCTTTGAAGGTACTGGCGACTTTCTTTGTTTTATTACGGTAACCACCTAAAGTGAACCTGTGCATAGTTAATGAGAATCACCCTGGAGGTAATGTACCTAGAGTATCAGTAAAAGCCTATCGAGGAAGGAGTGAGGGCTTTTTTTCTCTCTGAGAGATCAGCCACACGTCCCTTTTCTCCACCAGATTCCTTTAGTCCGTGTGAATTTGTTTGTCACTTGTCTGGGGATATAGGACAAGCATTCCACAACAACACACGGTAATGCTGGACGGGACCGTGACAAAGATTCTCTCTTTGTTTTGGAACTTTGCCATTTTAATTATGATGTGTCTTGAAGTGGGCCTCTTTGGGTTCCTCTTGATTGGGACTCTGTTTTTCATGGATGTGTGACTTTTTTCTTCATCAAATTAGGAAAATTTTCCATCATTAGTTTTTCAAACAGGATTTCTATCCCTTACTCCTCTTCTTCTCCTTGTGGTATCCCTAATGCATGGATATTATTACATTTCATGTTGTCCTGTAGTTCCCTTAACACCTCTTCGTTCTTTCTGAGTCTTTTTTCCTGTTCTTGCTCTTTCTGGGTGTTTTTTTTCTACCTTGTCCTCCAGCTTTCATTCAATCCTCTGTTTCATCCAGCCTGCAATGATTTCTTCTACTGTGTTCTTCATTCAAATTGTATTTTTCATTTCCTCTTGGCTCTTGTTGATAGTTTCTATGTTCTTTTGCATGCTAGTATAATTCACAGTAAGTTCCTTGTAGCTTACCTGTAGTTGTTGGATATTCTCACTGAGCTCACTAAGGTTCCCTTTAACCATTATTTTGAGATCAGTATCTGATAGTTGACTTGTCTCCATTTCAATTAGCATCCTTTCTGAGGATTCCTCCTTTTTCTTCTATTCAGGGCTGTTTCTGTGTGTTCCCCTTATTTGTGAGAATCTTCTTTGCCTCTGCTTCTTAAATTGATGTGTATTGAGTCCCTGAGTTTGTGGTGTGAACTTCTATGGTAGGAGATCTGTGCAATTCAGCAGTGCAGTCTCCTTGATCTCCTGAACTTGCTGCTCTTGGGCAGTAGTTTATGCTGGCTTTCTGGATATACTTGGGTTTTGATTGTTGTTGGATCTTTATTTGGTGGGTCCCTCCCTGCAGCTGGTTCACTGAGGGTCACTCCACCCACCACGCCTTGTATGCTGTTGTGCAGGTGTGAAGAGGTTATGTTGAATCTGGTCATTCTGTCTGTCTGAGGTTATGAGGCTTCTCTCTCACTATTGTTCAATTGTTCTGGGTAATTTCTCCACCGTTTAGTTGTATTTCCAGATTGGTCCTGGGTGGAAGTTAGTGTGGATTCCACTCACTTCTCTGCCATCTTTCTTTATTATCTGTTGGTGGTTCCTTTGTTGGTGGGTTCTCTCTTCCAGCAGATAAACTGGTGTTCACATCTCCCACCTACTCTTTTATGTGATCAGTTGGAGAAGGAAGGCAAAATGGATTATGACAGCCGGAGTGTATTCTGCGGAATTTAATGTACAACCCATAGAGAAGAGATAGGAGATCCTTTGGATAAGTATAGTGTTGACCATCATATTTCACCCAATTAGCCACTTTTTAGAAAGGGTGGAAAAGAGATATAACTCTTGTTAGAGGTGGGAAGGATTGTGAGTTGAATCCAGAAAACAGAGCTTGTGGGAGGTCAGAGTGTGAGATATAGTGAGAGTGAAGAATAGAAAATAGGTGTAGCATGAGAGAATAGAATTAACCACAACAGTAATAAAGTTCTGGAAGACAGTGAAATGGGCTAAGATCCAGAAGGGGTGCTATGTAGTATTTACAACTGCATGGAACAACAATTATTTACAGTATTACTGGAACAACAATCATATGACAGAAACTATATGATCTGAATAGCAAGAATAGGAAGTACATGACCTAAAGCAGTGTGTTACTGGAAGACAAGTGAAGTGAAAGTAGGAAAATTAAAACACTATGAAAGAGAGAACAAGGAAAACCAGTCAAACCTTGCCATTAAGTGAACAAATAAAATGGAGAAAACTAAACAGAAAGAAGAGAAGAAAAATACTAAGAAAATAAAAGAAGTAAAAATAATGAAAAAATAATTATAAATAAACATTAACATGCAAGTTCTGTGGAATAGCAAAGTGAAATTTATCTCAGTTTCTCAGTTGTTGGGATTTGGCTTGTGATTCCTCTTTGGTCCTAACTATGGTCCTTTCACTGCTCCAGGTCTCACTGTCTCACTTGGGAAGAAAACAATAAGAAAAAGAAAAAAAAAGCCTCCTGCTGACTTCATACCAGCCAAGGGAGATCTGCCGGTCTTGCTGGTTGTGACAGGTTGAGGGGGGTTAGGCTTCTCTTTTTTCCCTTCCTATAGTTTTGCAGGACGGGGGCCAGGTCTGGGCTGCAATCTTCATAGTGGCCCAGTCTCCAGCCCAGTTCCTCTGTTCACTGCAGGGCCTCCACTGTCCGTCTGCACCAGGCCTGCACCTTCAATCCACCAGCTGTGCTTCCTTAAGATGCACTGATTAGTGGCAACTCACACACCACCTTCTCACTCTTTGCTGTCCTGGGTGCTGGACACTCTCAAAGCCTCTTCAGGGTAGTTCAGCTCCCCCACTGAGTTAAGTCTTTCTCAGGACTGCTAACTCCCTGAGCCCTGCCGTTCTCCTCTGCGGGAGTGGAGCACCACCTCCTTCCTCTTAGTGAGCCAGCCCAGCCAAGTGGGGTTGGGTTGTGACTGCTGCGGGGGCGGGTGTGCAGTGGAGACTGTGTCAGCGGTGTGGGCACGGTCTCTGGCACGCGGCGGGGGCGGAGCCTCGGCCTGGCACTTGGGGCAGCCACTGCAGGGGAGTTCCCTAAACAGCCACCAAGAGCCTTTTTTTGAACAAAATCCTCCTGTTCAAGCCTGCTGTTCCTAACAAGCACCCGGCTTCTCACACAGCCCACCTTTCCAACCAGACTGGAGACTATCTGGGTCAGGGTCCATCATGGCCCAACTCTTCTCCCTTCTCCAGGTGCCACCCAGCTACCCTTTTTTTTCTGGTAATGACCCAGCCGGCATCCACAGTCTCAGCGGGTGAACACCGCCCCTTAACATCTCCCACTTTGTTCTTATTCTCCCAGTGACTTCAAGCATCCAGGTCCGTCCTGGTGCTGCTCTATCCTCCCTGTTTGGCAGGGGAGAGAGCTGTTGACCTGGCTCTCTTCCAAGAAACCTGGGGCAGGTGCCAGCAGGCGACAGGCTGGTGGCTGCAGCAGTTCTGGTCCCCATGCTGGTCCCAGGGACCTTACCATCCTAAAGCACTCTCCTTACCGTCTGTTTTTCAATGTCCTCTATAATTTTGGCCTCCAACCTTCACATATGGTGGGATACCGTTGGCTGTTCACTCTGTTCCTCAGAAGACCGGCCAGGTGCTCCACCTGTGCACAGGGGGAAGTGAGCTCTGCTCCCACCTACCACGACACCATATTTGGCCACCATTGGAATCTGGATAGGAATTGCGTTGATTCTATAGATTTCTTAGTGTAGTATGGACATTTTAATGATGTTAATTCTTTCTATCCATAAACACAGTATGTGCTTTCACTTATTTGTATCATCTTCAATTTCTTTCTTCAGTATCTTGGAATTTCCTGTGTACCAGTCTTACATCCTTGGTTAGGTTTATTCCTAGGTATTTTTGAAGCAATTGTGAATGGGATTGTCTTCTTAATAATCCTTTCTGTTAGTTCATTGTTAAACTCCCCATTATTTCTAAGAGATATGTTTAGATTTTTACAAATATAGATTTTTAATGATGAAGAAAGTCCATCCTTGGGCACGTGTAATATCCAGAATATATCCCCTGTTAAGGGGAACCACCTTCTATTCATCCAAGCAACAAGTGGTCACTCAGAAGGGAGTGTGGGGGAACGACACCCCTTTCACAGGCTTGCTATTTCCCAAGCATAGTGTTAACAGTGTGAACAACAGTTAATATGTAATGAGTGCTTTCTATGTGCCAGACAGTCTTTCGGATTTTTACTTCACTCACTAACCCTTAGAACAGCTACATATTGTTCAGGGCATTGTTGTTGTTATTCCTATTTTATAGATTAGAATACCTTGCTCAAAGTCACTTACTAGTAAATGGAAGAACAAACACTTGAACCAGAGCTAGTATCCTATTCACATTACCTCATTTGATCTTCTCAAGAACCTGCCTATGGTTTACAAATTTGGAGAAGAGAGAGCTGCAGACAAGTAACTTCCCTGAAGTCACTAGATTAAAGCTAGAAGTCAAACCTGCCACCTGCAGCCAAATCCACATTCTTTCTAATACAGTGTATGAGACAAATTGTAAAAGGACCACCATTCTCCACCCCTCCCTGCACACCCTCTGTAACGTGACTTTACAGCTCTTCCTATTAAGAGATGGAGTCTATTACCTAACTCCATGAACCTGAGCTGGCCTCGTGACTTGCTTTAGCCAATACAATGTAGTGAGAGTGACAATGTTCCAGGCTCAAGAGGCCTTGGGGATGTCCACTGGAATCCTTCCTTGCAAGCCTCCCCAGCTACCATGTGAACAATCCAGGGTTAATCTGGCAGAGAATGAGAAACCAAGTAGAACAGAGCTGAGGGCCACCCCAGCTCAGGCCATCCTTACCCAGCCAGCACCCAGCCTACCTGATATATGACCATAGACAACATGAATGAACCAAGGCCAGAAGAACCTCCCCATTGAGTCCAGTCCAAACTGCTGTCACACAGAACAGTGAAGTAAACAAATTGTTGTTTTAAGTCACTAACTTTTGAGGTGGCTTGTTCTACAGTAAAAAGTTAACTGAAGCCATGTATAATAACTAAAATAGATCCCATGGCCAAATGGCAATGTTCTCCCTATTCAGCCGGGCCGGTCAAGACTGCTACCACAGCCACTTGGCCCAAAGCCATGCCCTGAAAGCAAAAGGACAAAGCCTCAGGGCAGAGAAGGACATTTCTGTCATGAAGCTACTGCCCATTATTTTGTAAAACAACCCATGGGGTCATCCTCAGGTCAGAGCTTGTTGACTTTCTTTTCAAAGCCTCGTCTTTTGAGAATAAGTTTGGTTTTTAGAAACAAAAGCAACTCCTGGCCAAGTTTGGAAATGAAATAATCAATGCTGCTTTTGTTAAAAGGAAAAGAAACATGACTATAAAGTTATATTCAGGTTTTCTTGCATGGTTTACAAACTGGATCTGACAGCAGTTCCAAGAGTCTCAAAGGAAAGTACTTTCAACACTAATAGCCTTATTGACACAGCAGGACTGAGTGCCTGGCTCTGCAGACAGATTCCTTGTTTCAAACTCTGGCCCTTCCTCTTAGTGACCATGCGAATTTGGATATTTTGGGGTCTCAGTGTCCTCATCCACAAAATGGGGACAATAAAGCCACCCATTCAAAGGGTCACTGGGATAATTAAATGAAATCACAGTATTAATGCCTGGCATATTATTCTACAAATGGTTGTCATTAATCACAATTAATCACTCAGATGGTAACTGGTAATGGTAGATTCTTACAAATAGCCCTTCACGCTAAGCCCTAATTCATATCTCAGCAGGACAGCTACTACTTAGAAAGGCACACCATTTAAAACTTATCAATTGTCTATTTCTGAAATTTCTATTTAATATTTTTGGCCAGTTGTTGACCACAGGTAACTGAAACCACACGAGGGGACCACTGTAGCTGTTTTCCCAGGATGGGCTACAGGGGGACTTCAGGTTGTCCTAATGGGCCCACGGCAATGGCTGAGAAAGGCAGACCAGGAACCCACAGAATAGCACAAATTAGAGGTCACCAGTTGATGAGCTCTAGCTCACACATGTGTTGACATACTGTGTTTACTCTTTTTAAAAATTAACTATCAACAGTCTCTTATTTATTATTTTTAAATTTTATTCACTTTTATTGAATTTATCAGGGTGACATTAATAAAGCTATACAGGTTTCAGCATACACCTCTGTAACACATCATCTGTATATTGTACTGAGTGCTCACCATCCAAGTCAAGTCTCCTTCCGTCACCACTTGCCCCCTTCTACCCTCTACAACCAGGCCCACCTCTCTTTCCTTCTGGTAACTACCACACTGTTTTCTGTGTCTATGAGTATTTTTTCTTAATCCATTCACCTTTTCCACCCAGCCCCGCAACCTTTTACAAAATAAATGGACCTGGCCGGGTAGCTTCACTGGTCAGAGCGTCGTCCCAATATGTCAATGTTGCAGGTTCTATCCCAGGTCAGGGCACATACAAGAAGCAACCAGTGAATGCATAAATAAGTGGAACAACAAATTGATGTTTCTCTCTCTCTCTAAAATCAGTAAATAAAATTTAAAAAGGTAGAAAATGGATTAGGACAGTGCATGGTAAAATCTGGTTGAGAGCTTCTATTGGAAACTCCGCAGACACAGCCACACTAAGCCCACCATGCTATATGGTGATAATCAGTAGGACATGAGAAGCATAGCAGCTGCCACCTGAATGAACAAGCTTCTTTAGTGGCCATGGTCCCCACCAGTTCCTGGTGTCCCTTTATTGTTATTCCAGGCCTATTTCATTACTTACCTGGCCTCACAGCCCCTTGAACGCTTTTCTCTTAAGATGGTTTTCACATTCTGGGTATAGTAGGTTTGATAATTGGCCTAAAGATGCCCATGCCTTAATTCCCAGAGCCTGTGAGTATGTCATCTCATATGGCGAAGGCATTTTGCAGGTGTGATAATTAAGGGTGCTGAGGTGGGGAAGCATCCAGGTGGGTCCAAGCGTTATTAAAAGGGAGGCGACAGGGCCAATGTCAGAGAAGAGATGTGGAAGTGGTACTACCGCTGACCTTGCAGACAAAAGAGGCCATAAGCCAGAGAAAACCAGTGGCCTCTAGAAGCAGGAAAAGGCAAAGAAACAGATTCCCCCCTAGAAACTCCAGAAGAAACATAGTTCTGTGGATGCATTTTACTCTTTTTTTTAAGATTTTTATTTATTTTTAGAGACAGGGGAAGGGAGAGAGAAAGAGAGGGAGAGACACATCAATATGTGGTTGCCTCTTGTGCACCCCCTCCTGGGGACCTGGCCCACAACCCAGGCACGGGCCCTGATGGGGAATCCAACCTGCGACCTTTGGGTTTGCAGTCAGGCGCTCAAGTCACTGAGCCACACCAGCCAGAGCTGCATTTTAGACTTCTGAACCAGTTATTCTATACCTTGCATGGACATGATAGTAATGCACAATAAAACACTGTCATGCAATGTAAATATTTCAAATATCCCACTGGATATTTACTAGGTAAAAAATGTCTTGTTAGTGACCAGAGCCAAGAACCTAGCTCCACTGAACACATAAAAACAAGGTCTTTTTGCATGGTTTTAATATACATTAATTTTTCCAGAAAAGCAACTACCATGTAGATCAAGAGAAAACTGTACTTTGTTTTATTCAGAACCCAAGTTTCTCACCATTTCATGAAATCAGATCACCACAGACAATAGCAGTTACAGTATCTGAGTGACTGAAACACCTGTGATTCAATCTGCATTTGCAGCTGTCGTGCTCACGGTGATGCTTTGTGTAGGTGCAAGCACATGACTGCTTCCTATCTTCCACTGTTTTACTTGAGCTTTAGAAAAGGAAATACATATTACTAACAATATAAATGATTTTTGTTCTATTTCTCCATTATGCTATATTCCAATATAATATAACCACTATATATATTTTTGAAATTATTGAAGAGATAGGTAATTATGACAGTGGCCCCTAATTAATTGTGCCTCCTAGACCCATGCCCCTTTGCAATGTGACTTTGCTACTTTTTCTACATGGGGGTCTATAACTAATCTGCTGATGAGTTGCTTTGTGAGTTGTTGGCCTTGCGAGTTGTTTTGACCAAAGAGATGTTGTATAAATGATGTTTTTGGGGTTCTGGAGTCCAGGCCTTACTCTGCTGCCTTCACTCTCTTGAAAGGCTGCCCTGAAACCACCAAAATGCGAGCCACGCGGAAGAGAAATGAAGTACCTCAGCCGAGAGCCAGCACCAAGTCCCCAGCCATGCAAGTGAGCCCAGCCTGGGCCTACCAGACCTGCCCTGTCACCAGCTGAGAGCAGCCACGTCAGGTGTGAGTTGAGGTGAGACCAACAGAGGAGATGCAGAGTCAGGCCACAGAAATAATAAGTCATTGTTTTTCTATCACACGGTCACAAAGCTTTCGTGCAGTTTATTATACAACAACACAGCAAATCACGTGACTGGTACATGGGTAATGCTGTCTCAGCTTCTCATTTTTGAGTGCTAAGAGCACACAGAGCGTGACAAGAAGAGGGCACGGGGCCCCACAGGGTGGGGAACCACGGCTCCGGTGCTCCCCTGCTCTGAAATGGAACCCGCGCTCTTTCCTGGCCCGAGTGCTGTGGCTGCTGCACAGCAGCTTTGCCAACCGCACCTCCTATCTCACTTCCTTGCTCTGCTCCTGGCCCCCTGCCCTTTTCGTCCCTGGACTAGGCCCCTGAATCTGGCTGTCTGGAGTCATTACAGAGCCTTGAAAAGAGCTTCACGTGTGCTCCACACTGATGCTCCATCAGCACACACACTGAACAAAGCTTGTACAAATATCTACGGTTGGCCCACTTTTACATGCCCCCCAGTTATTTGTACAACATAGTTATTTCCCATTTTTTATTTGTCACAGAGTGTATTTATTGAACAAAATACAAAACACTGCTGGCACCAAGCTAATTTCACAGCAAAAGTGAAAGGTCCACTGACTTCATTTATAGGTGGTCACTTCAATGCCATACACATGCCATTTAAACCTTCTCTGTGAACTTTTTACACATTAGTTGAAAATGCCCACCTGGGAAAGGGTTAAATATATTTATTTCACTTGCTAAATTCATATCATGAAATGTGCAAGGTCTCCATCTAATGCTAAGGCTGAGATAGCTCATGGAAATTATGGGGAACCGATCCACCTGGCAATGGCAAATGTAGCCCAGCCCTATCTGAAAACCAACAGGAGTGAGTCGCCGCCACACAGGAAGCCAAACCCATGGATCGGTTTTCCTGTGGGAAACCAGGCCTGTATTATACCTAGGCTGCTTTGAGGCTTCTCTTGCTAAAACTCTCTCACCCTGAGTTGAAGCAGCAAATGCTTACTGCATATCTTGAAAGTAACTTCCTAAAGTCTGTGCTAATTCTCCCAAGGACAGAGTGTAACCAGACCAATCACTTTTATCATTCCCTTGCAATTGCAACATTTTTTTCTTGTTAGCCTGTAAGAAGTAACCAGTAACATTCTTTCCTTTGTTACCTGTAAAAAGTAATCACCTAAAGCAAACCTGAGCATAATGAATGAGAACTTTCTTTGATGTATGCGACTAGAAAGCCAATAAAAGCCTGTCCAGGCAAATGTCGAGGTGCTCTCTCTCTCTCAGAGAGTGGCCGTGCCGTCCCTTTTTCTCCACAGAACTTATGCAGTCCGCATGAATTTGTTCGTCTCATCCACAACACACGGACCCCGCGGGCTGGAGTCTGCATCAGGTAATCAATCACATGTAGAAGGTTCAGTCTCCCAGGTGGGACCTCACCCAAAAATTAAGGAATAGAGAAATATCTGCTTATTAAATAACCTGAATTTTATTCTGAGCGTTCATGAGATTTAAATATCTAATGATAAGCAAATTATTTGATTAGGATCTTTATGAAACTAAATGGAATCCAATTCATAATATTAAAATGAACATATAAAAGAATCATGTTATTAACAAAACAAAACAAAAATTACCCAGCTTGCAGCTTGTCCAGGGCACAGATGGGTTAGAAGTAAAGCCTGCCTGATTCTGGAGGCCGGTTTCTGAACCACTGGAGCATGAACCACACCCTGCTTCATGTGTGTATGCAGTTGCAGACACACACACACACCAGGCATGCACGTAACTGGCCAAGTGCTCTATGGTGTAGTAATTAGGTGTTGCCTCTTGCTGTCTCTCTCTGCTGTATTCCCTCAGCTTTTTGGAATGTCATGGTACTTAGAGGACAATCTTAATGAAGGGCTCTGCCCATGGGGCCAGTGTGAAGAACTAGCCTGGGTGGCTGCCTCAGAACTGCCTAGTTTCTCACTCCTTTCCTCCACAGCTTCCATCTTTCTGATCAGAATCTGGCCTCTGCTTTTGGTAAGCCCTTAGACCAACTGGTAACATGGTCTACTGATCAAAGTTCTAGACTCAGGAACCAGACTGGCTGGTTTGAATCGTGGTTCGAATCGTGGTTCCTGTCACTGTGTAGAGCACTTGAGCTCACTGTTTAACCTTGGTGCTGCACAGCCTTCATCTGCCAGAGGCAATAACAGCACCGACACTGGAGAGCTGCTGGGACGATTAAATGAGTTCCTGTAGGTACCGTGCTTAGACAGAGTGTGGAGCAGAGTAAAGGCTGCAAAAGTGCGAGAAACTACTATTCTTGAATCCAGCCTCTCAGTAGAAGGCTAGGAGGCTCCTTCAAGCTTAGAGGGTTTACTCCTTTCTCTGCTCCAGCTCCAACAGACCTGGGCGGCCTCCATATAGTCCACTTCCCCGCAGAGGCAGTAAATCCAGACACAGTGAACTGCTTCTTACGTACTCTGCATGGCAAACTGACAAGTTCCTGTGACTTAACTGCCACTTTGAAAGTAGACCCTGACTTTTAAGGGGAACCATATTCATTCATTCACTCATCCAACAAATATTTAGTGGGTTCCTCCTATGTATTACTAGGGCTGCGTCATACAACAAAAAATAAGGAAAGCAAGAAAAACTGACTAGAAGGTAAAATACAAACCAGCAATTATTCTTTAGCAACCTAACATAAACACTTTCAAGGACTTACACAGCCACAATAAACAATGAATTATGTGCTGTTTAAGAGCCATGTGGATGCCAGTGGGTTACGGTGACGGACAAGAATGTTTCAGTTACGTAATTCCGGCTGAAGGCCAGTTATCATTCAGTTTACGCATCTAGTCCCAATGACAGGATATGAGGAGCAGCTGAATTGAGAAAATGCAGGTACGGACAACAGGACGGCCACTTGGATCTGACAAATATTGAGGTGGCAGTGATGTAATTTTAAGCCTTCAGAAATAACCCATAAGACTGTGTGACAGGGTTGGGGGAGGGTGGGATGGAGGTGGGAGGGTATGGAATTGGGGAAATCAGATTTAACTAAGAAACTCTAAGCCAGGAAATGTAAAAAGGAAATGTTAATGGTAATTCACCCACTTTGTCTACTTGTAGCATTCAAAACACTAAGCTTCCTGGACCAGCCTGAAGGGACAGGTTTTAAGACACCTCCATCCCGTGATGCCATGAGCCACATTAAATAAACCCTCTCCTCCACTCTGTTAACATAAGCACCTGTCATCCCTTTAGGAGGTGAAGAAACAGGCTCACACTTTAGGGCAATGTGCAAGGGAGTAGTCAATTTTGGACTCCAGCGTGCTTGGCTGCCTTTAAAGTTGATCAATTCTTGCAAGTTTAAGTTTCAATGAGCCACAGTTTCTACATTCCTTGATCATTCATTATAACATTTAAACTTTAATGCTCCATTTGAGCAACCTCCAGCATCTGACGCTCAGAATGTTTTCATTTACTCCCAGAAGTAGTACAACTCAAAGATGAAATAAGAGTTGACACCAGGATGCCTCATTAATCTCCAATACAAAGAGAAATTTCTCTGATTCCCTGAAAGCATTTTATAATTGCCTTGAGGCTGAAACTCTAACCACGTTGTTACAAAATTATTTATGGGTAGAAAGTAGGTATGCCGCCCTCAATGTGAAATCTTAATTATTACCCTTTTAGCTGATTTTGTGCCCTTGGAAGAGGTGTAAATTAGAATCATAGTTGAATAAATTCAAATAAAGGCTACACAATTGAATATAGCTGTCCTAAGGTTTAAAAGTGAATTCCTAGCACCAGACCCACTCGTCATTCGCCCACATCCACTCTTACTTCAGAGGAGCAGAACAGCACAGACACAAAGGGGAGAAAAATGAAAATAGCCTTAGTTCGCTGTTGTCCTCCAGCTACTGAAGGCCTCACTACTAGTCCGTTTCCTTGAGGGTAGGGCCATGTCTTGTTCTTTCTATGCCCCAGGGCCTAGTGCTGTGATTAGCACACAGTAGGGCTTATAAATGGTTTGCTCAATGGAACTGAACTTGGGCATTTAATCTGTTTTCAAATATTTTTTAAACATATTCACACAAAGGCTCATTTCATTGTTTCATCACTGCCTCCCTCCCTTGCGCAGTCCAGCGAAAGGAAGAGCACACTGCGTACACTTGGGCCCACAGCAAGATTAGAACAAGATCCCTGAAATGTGACTTGCGAGATCTCCTTTATTAACAACAGGTCCTAAAGCCAGAGACAAGGCCACCGGACAATGTCAGGCCAGGCTGAGGGCTCTGCTCTCTGGCCTCCAGCCTCACTACCTCTCCACCTGGCCACTCCTAGACCCTGTTTAACAGTACATGAGGGAGGAAGGGTAATTATGAGTATGAGGCAATAATTAATTTGTCAGGGATAGCCAAATGAGCAAATGAAAAATACCTATGGTTTAAAAACAGTTTAGATTTTACCACCTAGGGCAAGTCATAATCTGTTCTCCAGAAAATAGCTGTGAATAAAAAAAAATCAGTATTTTCTGAAACTATTTAGAGGACAGCCTCCAACACCCATTTTTTAGGGGAGGGATGAAAGCCCAGGCTCTAGGCCTTGGTTGAAGATATGCTTCATGGCTCACTAGATGGGCAATCATAGGTAATGTTCAAC
Source organism: Macrotus californicus (assembly GCA_007922815.1). NCBI lineage: Eukaryota > Metazoa > Chordata > Mammalia > Chiroptera > Phyllostomidae > Macrotus > Macrotus californicus. The sequence goes on along the minus strand of VMDR010008176.1, from coordinate 22,933 downwards.
TGTTCTGAGTTCCAGGACCTCCTACATAAAAGGGGGTTGATGTAAAAGGGATCTGGCTTAAGGTTGTTGTAAGGGGAAGAATGAGATGATTTGACCATTGCCAACACTCGGTGGGCAACTAATCCTTTAGACAGCTTCTCTGAGCCCTCATACTGTCACTATCATTACAGCGGTAGTCAAGTCACAGGTAGGAGGGGAGCAGTCAGTACTCGACTCACTGATATGCACTGCACCAGCTTTTTCCATTCATAGTCCCCTTCAGCAAAGTATACTCTGCTCTTGATGAAAATGGGGATCTGATCATTGTGTACTTTCCTGGTTCAATCAGGACAACCCTATCAGTAAGTCTGGAGAATGAGGCAGGATTGTGGTTCCCTTTGAATTCGCCTGTGTCTCAAAACTAAGCACTTCTTTTAGAGCAATATAAAAATATTGTCTCCTAAGTATATAAAAGTACCATCAGGGCAGCATCCAGTTCTCAGAGACTGTGTTTAGAGCAACTAAGCAGGCGACACCATTAACTGTGAGTGCTTTAAACACCCTGGGGCATGTCAAACTGATTGGCATTTGCACTGTACTTACTGCCATTTTTTAGTATCATTTTGAATCATCTAATCTGAATTTGAATCCTAGCTCTGCCAGTCCCCCTTAATCACCTTTCTGAACTTCTCTTTTCTCGTCTGCAAAATGTAGACAAAAACAACAGAAGGAACCTCATAGGGCTATTGTGAGGTTAAAATAAAATGGCTGATAAGGCACTAAGCAAAGTGCTTTGATCAATATTAAATGTTGTTGCTATTTTATTCTTTTCCTGTGGGCTACCCAAAATTCTAGTATTGAAATCTGTGCAGGCAACGTACCCAAAGTATCCGGTCCACTGTAGAAAAGAGGGGGTCTGGAAGAGTATTCACATGGGGCAGCGCCATGATCGAAACTCAGCTCACACTGGCTGCAGTGCGGTGTGACCAGTGTGTGCTGAGCACTCACTGTGTGCAGGCCTCCATGAAGCAAGTTACATGCATGGCGTTTGTCATGAAGAGGAGCAGGGGGAGGCCAGAGGTGAGGAGATCAATCCAGAGCAGGAGAAAATGTAAGGAGCTCTTTAACCCATGCATGTAACAAATCGAGGAGCAGGCCCAAGAAACTTGGCAGATAACCTTCTGGAACCCGAGTGGCCAGAGAGATGGCAGTGCATGTGCGTATACAACTATGTGCCCTGACTGGAGCTGAGTAAGTGACCCCAAACACAGGCTTCCCTTTTCAAAGGGATCATTTTGAGAACAACCACTTGATGGTGCTGAAATAGTGATCTACCACCTGATAAAAATGAATTATTGAGCATTTAGAAGTAAAAAAATAAAACCACTGACCTCAAAACATTTTTCTTTCTTGGCCTGGTGAAGCAGGCTAGCTATCCCAGGAAGCAGAATTGGAAAAATGAATGTTTCCAAATATTCTTTGGGAGAGCCTAAAACAAACAAAAAGATTTCTACTAAAAATCCCAAGCAACTGTCAAGGTCATAGACATCGATTCGACCCCAACAGAAATTCCCAATTTGGGGTGCTGTGAAGAAGGGAATTTTATTCATTGCAGAAGAGCTCAATTGTCACACAGCACAGCTGAGAAAACAGCACTGCTGTGCGGGAGCCCTGGGGCCAGGCCCCTCTGTAGCCAGACAGCTCCGTCCTGCTTTGCTCGGTGTCAGCGCACTTTGGGCGGCACCGGTCTGCTCCACTCTGCTCTGGTGAGACACCTTCCGTTTCCTTTCAGCTGCGGAAACTGAGCTTCAGTCTTCCGTGGAAAGGAAAAGTATGATCTTACAAAGAGAGGGACTTGTTATCAACAGAAGTCCCTAACCCTGGTCCCTGATTGGTCTGTCCTCATGCAAATGAGCACTCCAAATTCTTGCCGTTTGATTGGTCCAAAAGGCACTGTCCTGACTGCTCAAAATGAAGCCACTTTGGTTGGTGAAGATGTTGATGGGGGGAGGGATATAGCTGCACAGCTCCTACTGAATGGGGAAAGCCTCAGTCCTGTTGGCTGAAACAGGATTCCTGGAACTCCTTTGTAAAGGCTGGCTCCGAGGGCAGGAACACAGTGCAGGCAGGCAGTTCAGTGTAGGCTTCTCCCTGCAATGCAGTTTGGGTGGGAGGCCCGTGTAGAAATGGCTGCTAGGCTCTGTTTTTTTTAGAATTTGGGTCCAATTAGCCACCGAAAGCTCTTTTTGGTAGTGTCTCTTTCTCAGGGCTCACATGGCCGGCTTAGTTAATCTGGGAGAAACATCTGCTTCTGAATCAAAAAAAAAAAAAACCCTAAAACCAAAACCAAAAACCAAAACAACTGTCCACAAAATAACATGACCTTAAATATTACTCGAGACTGCTGAGTTGGGCTGTGTTGTATTACTAAAGAAACTTAAGGTTCACTTGCACCTTTGCAGTCTAGTGAGGATTTAGGTGAGGTGCTATGCGGCCGCAGGCACAGCAAGGCCAATGGGACTGAAGGAAAATGAGCAAGGGAAGTGGGGAAGGAACTGAAGTCAGAGAGGTACAGGGCCGGGGTACAGTGGCGAGAGCCTCAAAAAGACGGCAATGATATCATTGGTTGCCAAGGCCCAAGCCACACTAGCAGAAAGAAGAGAACAGCCAGGAAAGGCCTTGGCACCAGGAAGGTCTGGAGGAACCGAGGCTCAGGCAGAAAGGCTTTGGAAGTCCAAATCTTTGGCTTGAATCCACAAAGCAGGGCGGCATTGTATTTTCTTCTACTTTTTACATTTTTGCCGCTTTCTGTTTGATGCAGAATCAGAGTGTGCATGTTAGTTATCATTATTATTACACTTCACCTTAAAGATAAATCAGTGAAATAAAAGCTACTTCTTTTAAAAATTAAAAAACAAACACATTTTTTTAAAAAAACATTTTATTTATTTTTTAGAAGGGGTAGGGAGAGAGAAAGAAAGGGAGAGAAATATCAATGTGTGGTTGCCTCTTGTGTGCCCTTTACTGGGGACCTGGCCTGTAACCCAGGCAGGTGTCCTGACTGGGAATTGAACTGGCAACCCTTTGATTCGCAGGCCGGCTCTCAACCACTGAACCACATCAGCCAGGGCAAGAACACATTATGTGGTCTCCCTGAGGTCTGTCTGTTCACCCCAATTCCTACCCTGCGGTTTTCCAATGTTACAAACTCCAAACTACAAAAGGTGAAACCTTCCTTACTTACATGTTTTTGGATCGACTGGTTCTTGAGTGCAGGGTATATGTGAATTCACGGTCAAATGAGGAACTGAATAAAGGTGTTCTGTATTGAAGCCATGGAAAACTGTTTCTTCCATTGGTGAAACCTGGAAGGGCGTGGGGTAAAGAATAAATTCCTATAAATAGTTTAAATAATTGCATTTTCTTTTATAACCTGAAACAGGAATAAGATTCTGCATCAGACTTTAGATTCAAGGTGTGTTGAGAGGCATTTGTCTCTCTTCCCTCCTATTACACATAAATGACAAAGAATAGATCCCCAATAGAGAGAATGCGGTAACTATCAGTGGAGGAGAGATTTGCAAACTTTTCCAAAAGAAACAGGCACGATGAGCTTCTTATCAGGTGAGACAGGGAAGTGGTAACCCAGAGTCTACAGCGGGAACCTGCACCAGAAGATGGGGAGTCCATCTTCCCACCAGAATTCCAAAGGGCTTCAATGCTCAGGGGTTCAATTTCTCAGAGGGTGACAATGAAAAGGGAATGATAACAAACAAGAGGGGTTAAGGGAAAATCTGGCTGGGGCTCCTTGGCCTGCTGCTCACACTTCCCCTCCCCCTACTCCTGCCCCCTCCAATATGTATAAGCTGTGTTCACGGCAGCCCTTTCTATCCAGTTCTCCTTTCCAATGACTCTTCTGTAAACAAATTAAACAAATAGCCTTGGAAGGAGTATCACTACTCAGGGTGCCACGTTGGTGGTCAAAAGGAAAAAATCCACCACTGATTTACTGATTTGGAGGCTGTGGACCCTCAAGAAAAGTCTTCCAGTGGTCAGTCAGTCCCCATGAGCTCTGTAGGGTAAATGCAGGCAGTATGGCTTCCTCACCCAGATGTCTGGGTAACTAAGGTAAGCTGTTTTCCTATAATCTCGAATGGGCCTGATAAGTTGTGTTCTCAGAGTCTTGAAACTGGGTCCAATAAACTGTTCCATAGCCTTGAGTGGGCTCATATGGGTAGCATGAGGCTCTGCTGCATAAGATCTGTTGGCACCCTGCCAGCTTTGTCTGTGTTCCAGTGCTTAAGCAGATAGGGACTCCCTACTGGGTGCCACGACAAGTGCCACGCAAGGGGACAGCTGACATGCAGTGTGCCATGCAGAGACATGCAGGGAGAGCTTGCAGCGTGCATGGCTTGCCCACCTGTGAATTAAGTAATGTCAAGCATCCCCACCGCTCCGTGCATTTTCTTCCATCTGCTCAAATTTAGACTGGACCTGCCAGGCCTTGACTGGTTACAACACAAGCTCCCAGTCAGTGTTTTTACTCATAGAACAGATCCATCCAGAAAACAAATCCACATGTACAATAGTAGAAGAAAACCACACCAGCTATGTAGAAAAATCCACTCAGGCACCCATTTTAAATTTTGAATAAATAGTCAAAACTTCCTATACAGATAAAGAGCATCAACAGTATAAGTGACAAAGATCAAGATCTACAAAGAAAAACTGACCCTGGAAGAAGCACAAATAATTCAGGGAAGGGAAGGGAACTATGATTAGTATCTCCAGAAAAATCTGAGAAAACATTGCATCCAAAAATTAAGATCAGAATGCTATAAAAAAAAGAATACAGGCCAAGACAATTCTTAGACACAAGATGCTCTAACAGTAGCAGCTGCAGTAACATACTAGAAAGCTAGTCTTAGATTTTGGTCCCACTCCTGTGACCCTGCTGAAGTCCCTTCATCTCTCAGTCTGCTTCATTCTAAACTCCATTAAGTTCTTATTTTTCTCCAAGTAGGCGGCCTGTGGGCCTCTCTTCCCGGCTGCCCTGTTCTCGGCCCTCTTTCCTTAACTTCCTTTGCTTCTCACCCACTGGGCATGCACAGGGAAAGCTGCTCTATCTGCAACTGTCCCCAAGGGTCAAACGAGACCATCCAGGATCTCATTTCAGCCCCACAGAGGCACTGAATTAATCAAGGATTATCTGATCCATTTAATCGATGAGGAAACTGAGGCTTAAAGAGGTTATGAGATGCCCTTTAAATCACATTATTAGTAATAGAGATAGGACTGGCCTCACATTTCTGGTTATAGTTCCTGTGTCTTTTCTAATTCATGACCCTGTGTGACGTTCACCATCTATCAGTGCTGTTCTTACTTAAAAGCTTTTAATTTAGGTTGAGGTGGGGCAATACTCACAGTAATCACAGTTTCTGGTTTGATTTTGTATTCCTCTGGAAAGGGAGGCAGCTCAGCTTCAAACTCTAAAAGGGATGGGGGAAAAATCTTCAATTCCATACTTCATTGCAGATTATGATGTAATTTTCTTTCCTCTAAATCAGGGGTGTCAAACTTATTTTCATCAGGGGCCACATCAGCCTTGTGGTTGGGCCGAATGTCATTTCAGGACTGTATAAACGTAACTACTCCTTAACTAGAGGCAAGGAGCTCAGCGCTGCTGCCGAGTAGAAACAAGGTGCCGGGCTGGATGAAACAAGGTGGAGGGGCCGGATTCTGTCTGCAGGCCTTGTGTTTGCCACCTCTAAATAAATACTCTTAAACTTTATTTTGGTTGATGGTTTATAAAAATGAAAAACAAGTGGACATCACATAATAATTAATGTGAACTACCTTATTTACAATGAATAAGAGGTAACTGTTCACTTGTGTGAAGAGTCCAGGCTTTTTTATGAGTTTGACTTTCCCCAAAAGAGTACAACTTTAGATTTGGCCCCTACAAGAGACAGTGCCTAAGGGAAGAATACGGCGTAAAGGGAGGGAAGGGGAGAGAAAAGGAAGAAAACGTGATGGCAGGGCACAAGGAGACAGGGGACGATGAGCCATCTCACGTAGTCACTGGTAAGACGACCAGTTTGAGGTACAAGACTGTAAAAGCAAGCCCATAAACCCTTGCTACTCAAAGTATGGCCTCAGAACCAGCATCATCATCATCATCTCTGGCACTTTAGAAATCTAACATCTCAGGCCTCACTGCAGATGTGCAGAACCTAAATCAGCATGTGACTTGTATTTGTATTCACGTAAAGTTGGAGAAGTCCTGCTGGGAGCTCCTGCAGTTTCCTATCCTAGCGGCACATTAGGAACACCTGGGAGTTTTTTGAAACTACCCATGTCTTGGCCCAACTTGAGAAATTTTGATTTGATAGGTCTGAGGCAAGAGCCTGGGAATCAGTATTTTTAAAGTTCTCCAAGTGATTTTTAAAAAATATATTTTATTGATTATACTATTACAGTTGTCCCATTTTCCTCCCTTTATTCCCCTCTGCCCTGCACCTCCCGCTCCCACCCACATTCCCCCCCCCCATTTAGTTCATGTCCATGGGTCATACATATAAGTTCTTTGGCTTCTCTATTTCCTAAACTATTCTTAACCTCCCCCTATTTTGTACCTACCATTTATGCTTCTTATTCCCTGTACCTTTTCCCCCATTCTCCCCCTGACCCCTCCCTGCTGATACCTCTCCATGTGATCTCTATTTCTGTGAATCTATTCATGTTCTAGTTGTTAGGTTGGTTAGTTTTCCTTTTCTTGTTTGTTTGTTTTAGGTTCAGTTGTTGACAGTTGTGAGTTTGTTGTCATTTTACTGTTCCTATTTTTGATCTTCTTCCTTTTCTTAGATAAGTCCCTTTAACATTTCATATAATAAGGACTTGGTGATGATGAACTCCTTGAACTTGACCTTATCTGGGAAGCACTTATCTGGCCTTCCATTCTAAATGATAGCTTGGCTGGACAGAGTCATCTTGGATGTAGGTCCCTGCTTTTCATGACTACAAATACTTCTTTCCAGCCTCTTATAGCTGCAAGGTTTCTTTTGAGACATCAGCTGATAGTCTTATGGGAACTCCTTTGTAGATAACTGTCCCTTTTTCTCTTGCTGCTTTTAAGATTCTCTCCTTATCTTTAATCTTGGGTAATGTAATTATGATGTGTCTTGGTGTGTGTTTCCTTGGGTCCAATTACTTTGGGACTCTCAGAGCTTCCTGGACTTCCTGGGAGTCTATTTCCTTTGCCAGATTGGGGAAGTTCTCCTTCATTATATTTTCAAATAAGTTTTCAGTTTTTTGTTCTTCCTCTTCTCCTTCTGGCACCCCTATGATTTGGATGTTGGAACATTTAAAGTTGTCCCAGAGGTTCCTCAGTCTCTCCTCATTTTTTTGAATTCTTGTTTCTTCTTTCTGCTCCAAATCGTTGATTTGAGTCCTGGTTTCCGTCCCATCACTGTTGGTTCTCTGTACATGTCTCTTCATTTCACTTTTCATAGCCTTCACTTATGCCTCCATTTTGCGACCATACCCAACTATTTCTGTGAGCATCCTGATTACCAGTGTTTTGAACTCTGCATCTGATATGTTGGCTATCTCTTCATCACTAAGTTCTATTTTTGGAGTTTTGATCTGTTCTTTCATTAGGGCCATATATTTTTTTTTGTCTCTGTACCAGCTGTTACATTGTAAGGGGTGGAGCCTTAGTTATTCACTAGGGTGGGGCAACTCACATTGCTGTGTTGTGACACTGTATGTGGAGGAAGCATCAGAGAGGGAACAATGCCACTTGCTCAGCTCTCAGCTGGGTTTTAGTCACTTCCTCCGCTACCCACAAGCAAATTGGGCCCTTATGGTGCTGATTCCCGGGTGGGTGGGTTTGTGTACATTCTAGGACCCTGTGAGTCTCTCCAGTGAGGCTGGGAGTTTATTCCGCTGCCGCAACCCCCACAAGTTTTTACGGCCAGAGGTTTTGAAGCTTTATTTCCCCATGCTGGAACCCTGGGTTGCGCAGTCTGTCTCACTCCCCAGTTGTTCTTCCCGGTTATCCACACGCAAATGTGGGACCGCCCACCCCGGTCCTCCAGCTGCCACCTTGCTGTGCATCCTCTCCACTCAGGCTGCCTGTCTCTCCCCCTCCTACCTGTCTAAATGAATGTTTCTTCTTTAACTCTTTGGTTGTCAGACTTTCATACAGTTCGATTTTCTGGCAGTTCTGGTTATTTTTTGTTTTTAAATTTGTTGTTGTCCTTCTTTCGGTTGTGCAACGAGGCAAAGTGTATGTCCCTAGGCCTCCATCTTGACCAGAAGTCTCTCCAAGTGATTCTAATATGCAGTGAGGTGGAGTATGACTGCCAAGTTTCAAGACTAATCCCAGTCAATTTGTTGGAGAGCTTAATGCAAAGAACATTCCATACAAGTCTGCAGGGTAACAACTATTGCTGAGGGAGGGACAGAAAATGCTCACAGCAATATTAGTTATACCTCTAAAGGAAAAACTGATAAAAATATTTCTGGAAAGGTCAATGTTTTAAAGGCAAATGCATAGTCATTTTGCATTGATGAGGGAAAACAAAGTTTCTTGGCAAGAGGATATTGATGAAATACGGTTATACGGGACACAAGTTTTATTTCATTAGCTAGTTCCTTATCAGATAGTAGAGCATTTCTAAACAAAAATCTATTTTTCAATTCCTAGGTATCAGGTCAGTATGCCGGGCTGCAGTTGATAAGCAGTTTTTAATCTCAATACTGGCTATATTCATTTTCTATTGCTGTGCAACAAATTACCACAAACTTACTTAAAAAACACATATTATCTCAGTTCCTGTAAGTCAAGTTTCATCAGGCTGAAATCAAGGTGTTGGCCATGGCTGTGATCTCCTCTGAGGGCTGAGGTCATCTGCAAGCTCAATGGTTGTGCCAGGACCCAGTTTCTTGTGGTTGTAGGTCTGAAGTCCTCATTTCCTTTTTGGTTATTGGTGAGGACTGCTCTCAGTTCCTAGAGGCTGCTCTCAGGTCCTTGTCACAGGGTAGTTCACATATGGTTTTTGCTCACTGAAAGAAAGCAGGAATATCTTCTGGTTCAATCTCTCTGATTTAAAGGCTCACCTCATTTGGTCAGGTCTACCTATGATAACCTCTAATTTAAGGTCAACTGATTACAGACTTAATTACTCCTGAAAAGTCTCTTGACAGCAATGCCTAGATTAGTGATTTATTGGCTAATTAGGAGGTGAGTGCACTGGGGAGTGAGAATTTTGGTGGGCTGAGCCATCTGAGAATTGTGCCCATCACAACACTCTATAACTTTTACCTCTCTGAATCATGTGAATTCACCCTTCTTCCCATAACCTGCTGAGAAACACCAATATAGTATGAAATCTACAGGCACAAATAACACCCGCCCCTTCTTTATTACAAAATCATAAGCATGTAATTCTGTAACATAACAATGTCCCACTCAAGCACATCATATGACATTTCAGGTGAAATGTTCAAATTAAAACTATAAATTATTACACCCACATTATTACCTTACCAAGCAGGTGTTAATTCTGTGGGACCCTGTATTTATCTGAATTTTATATATATATATATATATATGTTTATAGCTTTGTCTAATTACAAAAGCTTATAGTGAGAAAATTCCAAATAATACAGAGATGTCTTATGTAGCGAGTATAAGTCACGCATAATGCTATTACAACCAATACCCACTGGTGGATTTGGCATAGATACAACAACCTAATCTTTTCAGTACAATTTACTAACATAACATATGTAATACACAAACACATTTATTTACTTCAGATCTCCTAGAGTAGATCAAATCATCCAAGTACAGAACCTTACCACACTGTGTCCTTTTTCTTCATATTAGCTTTACCCTTATTTGAAATTTGTAAAAATTAATCTCTTCTAATAGACTGAATTTTGTGATGGAATTACCTGGGTCTGTTTGTGCTTACCATCATATTCCCAAATAGTTGTTGAATGAATGAATAAATGAACAAAACAGTATAACGAGTTACTTTTGAGCCTTGATCTACTTAACTATTCATTCATAATTACTGAGAGCCCACTATATGCAAGGAACCATTCTAGGTGTTGAATCTTGGACATCTTTCGAGGCTGCTACATGTATTATGTGCCACGTTTATTTGGCCAGTGTACTCTTAGTGGGCATTCACTGATACTAATAAAAGTGGTTTTGAGAATACAAAGCCCTGAGTTGTCACTGGAAAGATGAAAAACACAAAGAACGTTTACAAATAAGTTTCCATAACGTGCCCCCGCCCCACGTCCCCCCAGAAGAGCACTATTCAGGTAGGATCAAGTGTCACGGTCCCGGTCCAGCAGGACCGCGTGTTGTTGTGGAATGCTTGTCCTATATCCCCGGACAAGTGATGAACAAATTCACACGGACTAAAGAAATCTGGTGGAGAAAAGGGACGTGTGGCTGATCTCTCAAAGAGAAAAAAGCCCCCACTCCTGCCTCGACAGGCTTTTATTGATACTCTAGATACATTACATCCAGGGTGATTCTCATTAACTATGCACAGGTTCACTTTAGGTGTTTACCATAATAAAAGAAAGAAAGTCGCCAGTAGCTTCAAAGAGAGAGGTCATCAACAAATGTAAAGGAGAGAAGGCTGGGCTATTTACATTCCTTCTTGGAAAGTGTAGCACAAGTCACAGTAAACTTCTGCTGTCTCCATCCCAGATGAGGGAGTTTGTGCAAGAGCAAGTTTCAAAGTGGCCTAGGTACAATGCAGGCCCGATTACCCATGGGAAACCTATCCACTAATACACTTGGCACACCACACGCAATCCAGACTGCGTTCAGACCAGAGCTGAGTCACAGAATGTATTACGCATGAACAGGTTCCCCACAATAAAGGTCTTGTTTAAGTTAGATATTTATCTATTCTGTATCTCATCTCCTTGTGTCTGAGTTTCTGACCCATCTGATTGCTGTGAGAATTTGCTTTTTAAGTGTATATATCCTAACAGAATGTAATACTTAACCCTGAAGATAGGATTACCACAAAGCCTATTTTTTATGTTTGCTGTGAGAAACTGAATGTACTTATTATGTTATAGAAAATTGCATTTGTTAGAATGTTTGTTTTAAGAAATTGGGCTTATTCACCCTGGCCAGGTGGCTCAGTTGGTTGGAGCATCATCCTGTATACCAAAAGGTTGTGGGTTTGATTCCGGTTCAGGGTACATACCTAAGCTGTGGGTTTGATTCCCAGTCGGGCATGTAAGGGAGGCAAACGATAGATGTTTCTATCTCATATCAATGTCTTGCTCTCTCTAAAATCCATAAAAACATATCCTCAGGTGAGGATTAAAAAGACGAAAGAAACCGGACTTATTTATATAGGTTAGTAATAATCATTAGTATGCCAGTGTATATAATTCACTATCTTTTTTTTTCTTCAAGATTTCACATTTATTTTTAGAGGGGAAAGGAGGGAGACAGGGAGAGAAACATCAATGCGAGAGAGAAATACTAATTGGTTGCCTCTCCTATGTGCCCCGACCAGAGACTGGATCTGCAACCCAGACATGTGCCTTGACCGGGAATAGAACTGGCCACCCCTCACTTCGTGTAATGATGCCCAACCAACTGAGCCACGCTGGTCAGGACTAACTCAACATCTTGAGCTCATTAACTTCATGGTGTAACTATATTACTTCATAAGTGACATAAATTCACTTGCTTCTCAGAGAGCACCAAAACCCTTTGTATTTGCTTTCTCTCTACAGGCCTGTTTGACCAAAATAAATGCCATGATTCTAAAACACAACGCAGGGCACGTTTCTGTTTCAAGAAGACAGACCTTTCTTGAGCACTTCTAAATGCCAGGCACACTGCTGAGCACCTTTGGGTACACCATCTCACTTCACTTGTGGACACAGCCACGGTAGGTACAAGGATTGTTCCTGTCTCACAGATGAGGTTGAGGAGCTTCCCTAACAAAACACCGCTAGCTATGAAGAGCTGTGCTCGGAGAACTGAAAGCTCTGGGTGAAGGGCAGTCACAATAACAACATTCAAATATCTGACTGAGTTCTTTAATGGTGGAGTGATTAGCATATTGGGTCATAGCACTGAGGATGTAAGGACCAACAGACACAAGTTTCAAAGAGGACATTCAAGATGGAACAGACTTTTCTGGATATAATGCAATGTTAATACTTAGAGAATAAATTCGAGCACTGGATGAAGTTGAAACAGACGGCCTATGAGGGCGTCTATCAACTTTGAGCCCACTTCCCCCCTGCACTTCTCCCGTCTCTCAACCCACGACCCTCTTTCTCCTTCTTCCTGGACCCATACGCTGGTGCATTTGACCTTTTTTTCCGTTCGACAAATATTTGCTCACCTGTACCAGCCATTATAGTAGCCACCGGTGGCTATGCAAATTTATTAAAATTAAGTAAAATAAAAAATGCAGTTCCCAAGTTGTACCAACCACATTTCAGGTGCTCAATAACCAAGCACATGTGGCTAGTGGCTACCACATTGGACAGTGCTGTTTCAGACAGCTGAGGTAGTGACGGTAGCTACAAGAATGAAAAACCTTGAGTTCTTGACCTGAAAGAGCCTCTAGCTTAGGGGAGGGAAAAAAGACACCCAGTGTGTACTACTTCTTAAGGCTGGCATTTACTGAGCTTTCGCTGTAAAGCGGGCAGTGTGCTAAGGACTTTCTGTGACCATTTGGGTGCGTCCTCCCGACACCATAAAATAGGTGCCATCATTACACTCCCTTTACCGCGAGAGTAACTGGTTAAGTTAACTTGCCCAAAGTATATGGAGTTCTTTTCATAGGGCCTCATGACCAAGGCTGTGTGTGTATGTGTGGGGCCACGAAAGTGAGGATCCGTTTGGGGATCTTAAGGGAAGGTTTGAAGTGCGGAGGGGTTAACACCCGTCTGTCTTCAGACCGTGCTTGTTCAACATGTGCGCCGGACTATCAACATCACAATTCCCGGGGGGGCGCGAAAAGTGCTGATTCCTAGCACCCCTTAGGAGCTCTGTGGGCGGGCCAGGGAATCTGCATTTTAAACAAGCTCCCAACTGCGCCCCAGATTCTTTCCTGTTCCCCGGTGACGGCTAAGCACCACTGGCGCACACCGCCCGGTCCCCTTCCACTGCGCCTCCTGCAGCCTGCCCCATACTCGCCGCCCGACCACGGACGAACGGGGGAGGCCGCTCTGGGTGACCCGGGCAGGTCTCTCGGGCCTCTTTCCCTGGCGTGAAACGGGGAGCTCCGCGGGTCAGAGGCGCGGCGGTGAACCCGCGCAAAGGCGGCGCCCGCGGGGCCGCCGGCGTCCCGCCCCGTTCGGCCGCCTACCTTCGCAGATCTGCTCCCACAGGTTCTTGCCTGGCGGCTCCGCAACCATCTCCGGCGGGAGGGGCTGCTCGGGGGACGTGGGGCACACGGTGGGCACGGGCGCCCTGGAGGTGACAGACAGCTCTGAGGAGTAGGCCTCGCGTTGCCCAGAGGGACTGCCCGCCCGCCCCAGGGCCGCCATGGCCACGGTTTCCACGGCAACCACGCTTGGCCCGCTGCGACCCGGAAAAAGCCGGAGCTCTCGACCGGCGGGCCTGCCTCTCGAAGTTGACATCCGGGTCACTGTGAAGTTGGTCCTGCACCGGAGTCGGAGAAGTTTGACCTACAGGTGAGAGCGGGCGATGCAACGTTAGAAGGGCGGAGAGCGGTCTGGAGATGGGGCCTGGGGATTTGGGCGGCGAGCAGAGGGAAAAGCGGACGACCTGCGTCCCCAAGTTCACGCCGTCCGCCTCTTTCCCCGGTCTCGTCTGCCCTCGCCCCGGCGTGAGGCCGCCGCCTCCAGGGAGTTCTCCCTCCTCGTAGGCGGGCCCGCAGCTGGATTCTCCCCTGTGTGCTTGTGTGGAAGCTTCGGCGTGGCGGAGCCTTTGAGGGGCCAGCCTTGCCTCCTGGGTCCCTTGCTTCCTGCTCGTGACCCTGCGGTGGGAGTGGGGTCTTGGTACTGTGGTGCCGACCCCAGGCTCCATGTCTCGGCCTGCGTTACAGCCGCTTTTTTCCCACTTGCCGGCTTTGGGACCCAGGGCAAGTGAATTAAAGTTTCCAAGCCTCAGTTTACGAGTCTGAGATGGGGTAGTGATGCCAGCCCGCATGAGGCTGCCACGACAGTTTGGTTGTGTTCCCTTTGTCTGGTTGAAGGAGTGAATACAAATGGGGTCGCAGGGTTGAAGAGGATTTCCATTGCTATAGCCGATGGGTGCTGCAGTGTTCTGAGCGACAAGAGGTGGGGAGAGAAGGTGATGAAGTTGACAACAATCTTCCCTTGGTTTTTTTTACTTTATTTTGCCGTCTTTTATTTTAACCGGGTCTGTTGACCCCTCCTCCGTCTGAGGCATTCTGTGCTCCCTTGATTCCACTCTCTCCTTTGCTGTGCCCTTTTTCTCTGCCCACCCATTTAAATGTCCACTCCCTACGGCTCTGTATCGTCAGACTGTTTCTGCGCAACGCTTACTCACCATCCGTATATTCCAAAGTTTATTTTTCCATGTCAGCCTAGTCCCCTTTGAACCTCATACCCTTATGTTCATACCCATGGAACATCTCCACTTAAATATCTCAAAGCATCCATTCAGGCCGGCATGCCTCCAGCCTCCCCCACCGCCTCCAGTTCCTCTGTCTCAGGGATTAGAGCCAACGTCCTGCAGTTGCCGTGGTGGCGAACTGCTCTTCAGAAGGTCTCCTGACAACTGGTAGTCCAGGTTAGAAGACCTCCGTTATCCTGACATTATCTCTGTGCTTGCTTTTTCCACCTGTATTCTCTGTGTTATTACACCTTTTTCCCTCCCACATCGACTTGCTTTTGATGGCTGGTGTTTTATCTTGTTAATCTCTGCATCTTTAGTGTTCATCCCTCATTCAATGAGTACATATTTTTGATACCTGCTATGTGCCAGGTACAGAGTTAGGCTCCAGGAGTGGAGGCAGACCTTGTTTTACTGTGCTTCACTTTATTGCACTTAATAGGTGGTGCATTTTTACAAATGGAAGACGACCCTCCACCAGCTAAAAGATCACTATTCGCTTTATTGTGATACTTGTTTTATTATGGTGGTCTGGAACTGAACCCACAAAAGTCTGCCCGTACAGCAGAAAACAAGACGTGAGTGAGTAAGTGAGTGAGTGGGTGCTCCCTTGACTCTCCAGGAGCAATTACGAATAATTGTGAATGAACTTAAGCCTCAGGCCTGGCCTGGTTCTTTGAAGTTGCCAAGAGTGAGGCAGGTCTGATGCTGAAGAGAACTCCAAGATGGAGAAGCTCCTGACTGTGCAAACCTGTTAGAGGACATTTGTTTCTGGTTTCCGTGAGTGTCTCCATGTTGTCCAGGGAGCAACAGGAACTGGGATGGCGACTAGGGTGAGAGAAATAGCCCAGCTGGAAGTTGAAGTGTATTGAGGGCTCCAGCTTCTTCTTACAGGTGCCTCCCTGACATTTTCCAAAACAATATAAATAAGTAAAAGGCTGTGCACTCTAGGTTGCTGAGTGTCATCTCCAATCATTAAATGTTAGCAATTTATTTGAAAATTTAAAAAGGCAGGGTGGGTGTCCTCGTCCTTGCTCCCCCACACCTGCCTCTGATTTAGTTCAACTTTTCTGTTTTGGATGGGGAAAGTGAGGCCTGGGGAAGCCAGCAGCTATGAGGCAAGAATGTCAGTCACCACTCGAACCCAGGTGTTATGTACCCTAGCTGGGGCTCCTGTTACCATACTTCTCTGCTGGTCTTGTTACTAGACAAATGGGGAAGTAGTTAGAATAAGTCACTTGAGTGCAGGTTGGGGGAATTAATTTCTAGACACAAAGCAGAACTGATTAGATGAACAGATGTATGGGTTAATTGTGCCACAGTCACTGCATTGGTGGGAATCAGCAAAAAGGGCTGACATCAGGAATTCCGTACTCTTCAGCCAGTACAATGTGAGTCCCTGGAGGGCAGCGCCTGGTCTGGCTGGTTTGATTGCAGTTGTACTCATAGGGTAGTAGGTAGTTGGTAAATTTCTGTAGAATGAGTAACCTGGTTTAGAGATTTGAGGAAGAGGGTTAGGAAAAGGAGTCAACAATGTAGCAAGCACTTTCCATGGTTTATCTCGGTTTATTCTTTCCAAGGCCCTTTGAGAAGTGATGTTTTCCCACATTTTCCAGATGGGGAAATTAAGGCTCAGGGAGAATAGGTGAGTGACTTAAGGTAAGGCAGCAGTTTGGATTTCAGCCTGGAGCTGTCTGAATGTTAGCTCCATTCTATTTCTTTCATCGTATTTCCCTTTGCTCCTGTGGAATCATGGTTGTTTTCCTAGACCATCCACTCAAAGAAACATGACTCTTGGCAATACCTAATTGAATTGTGGTTCACAGCGTGGTTTGGTGTAGGGATAACTTGTACCCTTTATTTTTTTTTTTTTTAGAAATGATCACCAAGACCCAGAAAGGAGACCTGAGCCTTGGGCTTCCAGAGAAAAACAAAAAGAAGAAGAAGAAGAAGAAGGTGGTGATGAGAGAACCAGAGACTCAGTACTCGGTTGTGAACAGTAACAGTTATTTCACTGAAGTCTGTCCCACAAGAGCCATATCACCCACAAAGAGTGTGATCCAAGGGCAGGTATCTGAGATGCCTCTAGTGAAGAAAAAGAAGAAGAAAAAGGACCACAGCACCCTCTATGAGGAGCACCTAGAACCTGAGACCACGCTACATGCCAGGTGGACAGAGAAGTCTCCCAGACCCAGGACACAGGCTGTTGGTCCATCTGAGTCCCTCAGTGGGGAAAAGAAAAAGAAGAGGAAGTCCTTTTGGCCTCTGGCCATGTCCCCTGATTTGAGGATGAAGACCTCCCTGGACCCCAGACAGAGGGAGGAAGTGACCAGAGTTGGCAAGAAGCTCAAAATACACAAGAAGGAAGAAAAAGCCCAGGAAACCACAGCCTTCTCAGTCAGGGACACTTGGTTCTGCGAGGCCAGGAATCCTCTGCATGCTTCCTCATTGAGAAAGGATGACCAGGAACAGGCAGCTTCGGGGCAGAAAAGGAAGCAGGGGAGCCCCAGGGAACACAACATGAAGATGAAGAAGAAGAAAATCCACCAGGAGGGAGACACCCACTTCGGCGACCCCAAGCCCTCTAGGTCTATGGAGAGCAGTCCTAGGAAAGGAAGTAAAAAGAAGCCAGTCAAAGTTGAGGCTTCAGAATACATCCCAATAGGAGATGGCCTCAAGTCCTCTGTGAAGAAGAAAAGGAAGTCCAATAAAAGGGCAGAGCAACCAGGCATTGAGGAGCCAGCCCTGAAGAGAAAAAGGACAAAGAAGAGGAAAGAGAGCAAGGTATCAGGAGAAATTTGTGAAGAGGTAGGTCCTCCTTCAGAAGTTGACTCTGCTTTGGGAGAATAAGGGTAGGAGTTGGGAGTGTATGTATGTGTACATGTGCACACTTGGGCAACTCAACTTTTCAGCTGACAGGACCCTATTTAAACTGACTTAAGCCAGAAAAGGGATTTATTGACGCGTGTAACTTACTGAGGGGTGGGTCTGGCACAAGAGGAAGGGGCTCACTTAATACTGACTGAAGGACAAATCTCCTGGAGTTGGATCAGCAAGGTGTCTACCAGATGTAGTTGGGGATTATAGGGATGCTCACAAGATGTAGCTCTGCATCCAGGGTTTCTCCCAGCTCTGCCCTGGTCCACCCTTAGACTGGATTTCACCAACTCCCTCCTTTATTCAGAAACTTGGGGTTTAGGAGGAACACCAGAGGTTTTGCAGCCCAACTCTCATCAAATTCTAGAATCCCTTCTGCCAAGAACCCAGTGAAAGGTAGTCAGTTCCCCTCTGCTTAACATCTGTGACAGGGACTCAGCCCACCAGAGCAGCCCCTGAAATGTATGCATGTCTTCAAGGTCTTCCCAGGTTATGTTGGAGAACAGAGCCATCTGGGATAAATGAAATGAGGCAGTTGTCATTACTGCAGGGAAAGTGGCCGGCCTGAAACCTCACCATCAGAGAGTCCCTCAGAGTCTGAAGCCAGTAAGAGAGTGTGGCCCATGGAAGCGTGCATGGTCAGGGCAGGCCCATTGAGGAGGTCCCATGAGAGCTAGGTGAGGGGCCTTGGCCATTTGTACAAATAGAGCAGCAGGTGCAGAGGCCCTGGGAGGAACAAAGAGGCTGGGGTGGGGAGAACTGGGTGACAGTGACAGAGATCCCCAGAGACCTTAGAAGTCTGGGTTTTATGTAAGCAAGATGAGAGCCCTAGGGGTGTTTTGGGGAGTGAGGTGACATGATCTGATTGAGGATTTTTTTTTAGATATAATTAACATAAAATTGTGTACATTTCAGGTATACAGCGTATTCTGATTGAATTTTCAAAGCTCACCTGAGCTGCTTGTGGAATGGACCAGGGTTGGAGGGTGAGGAAGCAGGAGTTAGAGACCCATAGTTTTCCAGGCAGGAGAGAAGGCAGTGACTAGGGAGCATGGTTGAACAGTGTGGAGGAGAGAATTGGGTTTAGGTTTGCTGGCAGGCCCGTGCCCCACACCCATCAGAGGCCTGAGCCCACCTCTGCATTTCCTGGTACTTGCCGTCCTCTGTCCTTCACCCTCACCTCCACAATCAGTGGGGCTGTTGGTTTCTCCTCTTTGCTGGTTTGGCATCACCCTGGGAGGTCAGGTGACTAGTAGCAGGAAAGGTCATGGCCCTAGCCTGAGTCAGGAGACTTGAGTTAGTGTCAGCCCTACCCTTGAGCTATGCAGGTGACCTCATGATAGTCACTTCACCTCTCTGAACCTTAGTTTCTTCATCTGTCAAATAGGTGAGTGCCACGGTTTTGAGGAGAATCATGGAAGAGAAGGGGTGTCATATGTTCTGTAGGTGATGGAGTTTGGGGTGCTACTAGGTTCTTGGGTCTTTTCTGGACTTTGTCGTGATCTTACCCTACGGGGCTGCTTGGGCAGAGGCCAGCCTAAGCTTGACTTTTGCTCCCTTTCCTCTGCTGTGTAGGAGCCTGACACAGACTTAGAGGTGGTGTTGGAAAAGAAAGGCAACATGGATGAGGCGCACATAGACCAGGTATGGCCCAGGTCCTCATCCCCCTCATATGTGTCTTGCCACTCCCCTCCTTTCAGGCCACAAGCTCCTGGTCTCAGAAGGGCCTGGGACTCCAAAAGCCACCAGTCCAAATTCTGTGGCACATCTCCCATGGCAGAGAATTCTGTGGCCTTCTCCACTCAATGGTGGGAGAGCCCTTCACTGCCATCTTATTGGCTGAGGGGGCATCTGGTTATTTAAGAACCTCAGGCTGAGGCTCTCCTCTCTGTAACCACTGCAGGGGGGAGAGGGGTGCATGTCCCCGAGACCTAAAGCCAAGGCAAGGAACACATGCTCAGTCAGGTCCACATGTTGTCAACTCCTGGTTTCAATTCAGGAGTATTTAGAGAAGTGGTCTGTTGTGGACTAGCTTCTATTTCTGTCAAGCCCAGATCCCCTGATAAGTGCTTCCTGTATGGGAGCTGGACTCTCTGGAATTGGGGTACTTTCACAACCCTGGACCCCAAGGCCTGGTAGGACAGTGTAGTAACTACATAGGCTTGACTGTGGGCCATTACTAATGAGGTGACCTAGGGTAGTCACTAACCTTACTTAACCTCATATAGGTGAAAACCAAACCAGGTTGTGTTGTGAGACACTCAGCAGGGGTCTACTTCATACTTATACATTTAAAAAAAAAAGTTACTTATTGTATGGCAGTTATCCCAATTTTTTTCCCTTTTGCCCCCCTCCACCCAGCCCAAGCCCAGAGTCAGTCCTTTCTCCGTTGTCCATGTCCATGAATCATTCATACATGTACTTTGACTGGTCCCTTCCACCATTCCCCACTCCCCCCTCACTCTTTCCCTCCTACAGCTCTCACTTTGTTCCATGTTTCCATGTTTCCGGTTCTGTTTTTCTCATTATTTTGTTCATTCCAGTTATAAGTGAGATTATACAGTATTTGTCTTTGGCCAACTGGTTTATTTCACTTAGCATAATACTCTCCAGTTCCATCCATGCTGTCCGAACAGGTAGGATCTCCTTCTTTCTGTCTGCTGCATAGTATTCCATTGTGTAAATGAACCACAGTTTTTTAATTCACTCATCTACTGGTGGGCACTTGGGCTGTTTCCACCACTTTGCTATTATAAATAATGCTGCTGTGAACACAGCGGTGCATAAGTTGTTTTAAATTGGTATTTCAGGGTTCTTAGGGTATAATCCCAACAGTGGAATTGCCGAGTGAAAGGCAGTTCCATTTTTAATTTTCTGAGGAAATTCCATAGTGTTTTCCACAGTGGCTGCACCAGTCTGCATTCCCACCAACAATGTACTAGGGTTCCCTTTCTCCACATCCTCTCCAACACTTGTCTGTTGATTTGTTTATGATGGCCATTCTGACTGGTGTCAGGTGGTATCTCATGGTGCTTTTAATTTGCATCTCTCTGATGGCTAGTGATGCTGAGCATCTTTTTATAAGTCTGTGGGCCCTCTGTATGTCCTCCTTGGAGAAATGTCTGTTCAAGACCTTTCCTTATTTTTTAATTGGGTTGTTTGTTTTTCTGGCATTGAATCATATTAGTTCTTTATATATTATGGATATTAAACCATTGTCCAATGTGTTACTGGCAAATACGTTCTCCTATAGCTGGTTCCCTTTTCATTTTAATGATGGTTTCTTTAGCCATGTGGAAAGTTTTTAATTTGATGTATTCCCATTTATTTTTTCCCTTTAGTTCTCTTTCCTAGGAGATACATCAATGAAAACATTTGCCACATGGGATTTCTGAAATGTTACTGCCTACGTTTTCTGCTAGGACTTTTATGGTGTCACAACTTATATTTAAGTCCTTTATCCATTTTGGGTTTATTCTGGTATATGGTGTAAGTTGGTGGTCTAGTTTCATGTATTTGCATGTACCAGTTGAGTTTTCCCAACACCATTTATTAGAGTCTGTTTTTACTCCATTGTATGCTTGTGCCCCCTTTATCAAATATTAATTGACCATAGAGACATGGATTTATTTCTGGGCTCCCTGCTCAGTTCCATTGACCTATGTGTGTGTTCTTATGCCAGTACCAGACTGTCTGGATTACTTTAGCCTTCTAATGTAGTTTAATATCAAGTCTTGTGATCTTCATATTTTATTCTTCTTTCTCTGGATTGCTGAGGTCATTTGGGGTCTTTTCTGGTTCCGTATACATTTTTGGAATATTTGTTCTGATCTGTGAAGTATAACATCGATATTTTAAAAGGAATTGCATTGAATCTGTAGATTGCTTTGGGTAGTTTGGACATTTTAATGATATTAATTCTTCTAATCCATGAACACAGTACATGCTTCCATTTATTTGTATCTTCCTCAATTTCTTTCTTCAGTGTTGTGTAATTTTCCAAATGTGGGTCTTTTACTTCATTGGTTAAATTTATGGGTAGGTACTTTATTTTTCTTGTTACTTTAATAAATGGGATTTTTTCCATAGTTTCTCCTTCTGATAATTCATTGTTGGTGTACAATATGCCATCAATTTCTGACTATTGAATTTGTATCCCTATTTTGCCAAATTCACTTATTAGGTCGAGTAGTTTTTTGATGGAAACTATAGGGTTTCCTGTGTGTACTGTCATGTTGTCTGTGAACAATGACAGTTTTACTTCCTCCTTTCCTATTTGGATGCCTTTTATTCCTTTTTCTTGTATAATGACTGTGGCTAGAACTTCCAAAACTATGTTGGATAGAAGTAGTCAAAGCAGGCACCCTTGTCTTATTCCTGATATTAAGGGAAACACTTTTAGTTTTGCCCATAGAGATGTTGGCTATAGGTCTCTCATACATGGTCTTTATTATGTTGAGGAATGCTCCCTCTAATCCCACTTTGCTGAGTGTTTTTATCATAAATGGGTGCTGGATTTTGTGAAATACTTTTCCAGCATCTATTGATATGACCATGTGATTTTTGTCTTTCATTTTGTTTATGTGATGTATTACATTTATTGATTTGCAAATGTTATACCATCCTTGCATCCTTTCGATAAATCCCACTTGATCATGGTATATGATCTGTTTAATGTATTGCTGGATCTGGATTGCCAATATTTTGTTGAGAATTTCAGCATCTGTGTTCATCAGAGATATTGGCCTGTAATTTTCTTTCTTTGTTGTGTGTTTACCTTGGAATTAGGGTGATACTGATCTCCTAAAAAGAGTTTGGAGTCTTCCCTCTTCTTGAATTTTTTGTAATACTTTGAGAAGAATAGGAGTTAGTTCTTATTTAAATATTTAGTAAAATTCACCTGTGAAGCCATTTGGTCCAGGGCTTTTGTGTGCTGGAAGTTTGTTGATTACTGCTTCAGTTTTGCTAATTGTTATCAGTCTGTTCAGACTTTCTGCTTCTTGATTCAGTTTTGGGAAATTGTATGTTTCCAGAAATATGTCCATTTTGCTTAGGTTGTCCTGTCTCTTGGCATGTAGTTGTTCATAGTTATTTCTTATAATCTTTTGTATTTCTCTGATATCTATTGTTATTTCTCCTTTTTCGTTTCTGATTGTATTTATTTGGGTCTTCCCTTTTTTTTTTTTTTTTTCTTAATGAATCTGGTTAAAAGTTTGTTTTATCTTGTCAAAGAACAAGCTCCTGGATTTATTTTATTTTATTTTTTTTTTGGATTTTTAAAATTCTCTCTGTCACCTAATTCTGCTCTGACCTTGATTATTTCCTGCCTTCTGCTTTGCTCTGGGCTTTGTTTGTTGTTGTTCCTGTTTTCTTTATTAAGTAGGAGTAGGATTTTTGAGATTTTTATATCTGCTTTAGTCAGGCCTGTGCTGCCGTGAACTTCCCTCTCAGGACTGCCTT